>VYZX01016979.1:55691-98961 GCA_013401335.1 Brachypteracias leptosomus | reverse complement strand
ACCAGGGCAGAGTAGAGGGGCAGGAGAACCTCTCTCCACCTACTACCCACACCTCTTCTTGCTTCCCTCACAGCCTTGGTGTCTAGGGCAAGGAGGGATCTCCTGCCTGGTCAAAGGGCTGGGGGGTTGGCCACTCTGGTTAGAAATACACCTGGTGCCTTGGACACGGGTACAGCCTGGTTCTGTTCTGCAGGCAGAGAGAGCCAAGCTCAGTGTTGAGCTGTGCTGAAGGCACGTTTGATCTTCTGTGGTCCAAACCACTTGGCTTGGCCACAAGGAGAGGCCGGGGACGTTGCCACCGAGCTCCCGGGGTGGTTGTGGTTGCCGTGTAGACAGGATGACTCCCTGCATGGATGATAAGCTGGTTTGGTTTACAGCTTAAAGACTTGTAGGGAAAGGGAGCTCCAGCTCGAGGAGTGTGTTCTCTGTGGCCTGACTCATGGTGCCAGGCCCTGCAAAGCCCTCCTGCTAATTTGAAACAGCACTTTCCATGCACATACTCCAGCAGCGAGCCAGCCCTTGGCCCTCCAAGCTCAGCTTTTATTTCGTAAATGTTTGTGATTTGGGGTTTTTCCTCTCTCTGAGCACCAAGGGAAAGCTCAGGGATTTTTCTTCATGTGGTTCCTGGCTCTCTTCACCCTGTCTCAGAGGCTGCTCAGCTCAGCAGCTTGGCCCTGAGGTACACACACGATTTCCATGTGCAGCAGCTGCCCAAGGGCTTTAGCATTTCCATTTCCAGGCCTTTGAAATGCAAAGGAACAGCAGCTTTCCTTGGGCACTCCTTGCTGGGCAGCTCCTGGTCACAGCCCTTGGCAGGGAGTCAATACTCAGATTGTCTCCATGGTCTTGGAGGACTTTCTCTGGAGACTCTGTGAAAAGCCCTGTCACAGCAAAAGGGAGTGCAGACCAGGCAATCAGTTGTAAAACTAACTAAAAGTGCCTTATTAGAAGAAAAAAAGTAATTTTGGGGAAAATCCACTATGGCAGCACCACAACCATGGGTCCTGTGACTTTGGTGACTATTTATTTTTCCTGCCCAACACAAACCCTTTGCTTTTCTTGACTGTATTTTTCGCTGGGTTTACTTTTTATTCCTCCTTTTCAGACCCCTTTACCTATTTTTCCCTCCTCCTTTCCAGCCACGAGTTTGACTCCGAGCAGATCCCTGACCTGACAAAGGATATTTACATCCAGGACATTCACTGCGTGGGGTCCCTCTGCAAGCTCTACTTCCGCGAGCTCCCGAACCCTCTGCTCACCTACCAGCTCTACGAGAAGTTCTCTGTGAGTACGAGGCAGTGACTTTCTCCTTGCCCTTCAGCCTGACCTCCTCTACACAGGCTGATGAGAGAAATACTGACAAAGATCCTGCAGTGAGCTGAATCTGTCTTCCCTGCACCTTTCTTTGTCTTATTTTTGCTTAAGTTGGGGTTTTTAGGGAGATTAGAAGTGCCTAGCTCCAAAATTACCAGCCTAACACCAGTCCTAGAATCATAGAATGTTTCAGGTTGGAAGGGACCTCCAGAGGTCATCTGGTCCAACCTCCCTACACCAGCAGGGACATCTCTACCTAGGGCAGGCTGCTCAGAGCCCCAGCAAGCCTGACCTTGAAGGACTCCAGGGATGGGGCCTCCACCCCCTCTCTGGGCAGCCCCTTCCACTGATCTATTACCCTCATGTTAAAGAACTTTTTTCTACTATCCAGCCTAAATCTCTCCTTTCCCAGCTTAAAACCATCACTCCTGGTCCTGTCGTTACAAACCCTTTTGAACAGACCTTCCCCTGCCTTCCTGTAGCCCCTTCAGGTCCTGGAAGGTCACTCCAAGGTCCCCCTGGAGCCTTCTCTTCTCCAGGCTGAACAGCCCCAACTCTCTCAGCCTGGCTTCATACCAGAGATGCTCCATTCCCCTGAGCATTTTGGTGGCCCTTCTCTGGACGTGCTCCAATATACCCAGTCAGGTACCCACACCCCCCATTCTCACTGCTGGTAGCATCCACCTCTCAAGAAGTGTGGTGAGCCCCAGGGTTGAGGTCTCTTTGCTCTTTCCCCTTTTCACCCACACGTGCCTTTGTCCCCCTCATTGATGAATGTTTGGAGCCCCAGTAGCAGGTTACTGGGACTCTATCAATGCCTTACAAGAACTCCCCTATCCTTTCCCATTCCCCAGTGATTTCTCAAAGAGGAGGTGGCATTAGAAGCAAGTGCTTCTTGGAGCTGAACACCCTCCTCAAGGACTTGCTCTGTACAATTAGGCTATAAAATGGCCCAGATACTTATTTACTCAGCCTGTCTCACCTCATCCCTGTGCCTATCTGTCCCCAAGTGGCAGACACCTCTCCAAAGGTGGAGAAGAGCAACAAAATGCACTTTGCTGCTGAAGACCAGTGCATGGGCCAGGTGGTTGCAGATGCTGTGGCAGGTATCTGGTCTTACTTGCAGCTAAACCCCTTCCTGCCTTCTTCCAGGATGCTGTTTCTGCTGCTACAGATGAAGAACGCTTGGTTAAAATCCACGATGTCATCCAACAGCTGCCTCCTCCTCACTACAGGTCAGTGCAGCCTTTACTCTGGGTATGAAACCATTTCAGCTCTCCCTTCCAAAATAGGTGGATGGCCCCTCTCTACATTAAAATGCTTTTTGACTGTATAAAGTTGATTTGTATCTTAATTAGCTCATTATCAGACAAACACTTGGCATCATCCTCTTTGACTTCCTTGGAAGGAGGCAAGTACAAGCTCATTATGTCAGAAGTGGATGATATCACTGAGGAAATAGTTTTATTGCATGGGGGGCACAGTAATATATATTTAAAAATTGAAATACAGCCAAAAAAATGCTTCAGATCTTCAGTTTCACTTCACCAAGTGAATTTTGTCTCCAGTTCCCCCCATTCCCCCAGTAATAATAGTAACTAGCCAATTATAACAAAGTTCTAGCAGAAGAATTAACTATAATATGGTGTTTTAAACTCACCAACTATATTATAATAATATATGCTAAGTACTGTTAATTGGAGAGATATGATAATGAGTCTTGAGTAAGTATAACAACATGTTAAAGGTCTTTAATATTAAAACATCACAGTATGGTATGGAAAAAAGACACCAGACAAAAAATTAAGGTGATTGGTATTAATAACAACACTGACATACTTCATCTTCATGATTCTTTAAATGCTCTTAATTACTAATTATTGTAATGCTGGATGGTAAGTGGATTGTATGGTGAAGGGGTTCCCCTCCTCAACACCACTGCTGTCTCCTCTCTCCTCCATCCTCTTCTTCCCATCCACCTCCACGTTTGCTTGACCCATGCCTTGAATTCAAAGCAGATGCCTTGACCATCCTTTCGTTGAGCCTGCACAAATCAGAAGAGACTCCCCTCACCCCACCTCAGTGCAATTATTTGAGGACAACTTCACCATCAGTCTTAGGGTACATAGTTCAACATTTTTTCCTATAAGCTTTCAAAGCACGAGAAAATAATGAGCTGAGGTTTGTTCTCTGACTCACAACGTGGCTTTGCTCAGTGGTGCTGAACATTCCCTTATCTCCTCTTTTCCAGGACACTGGAGTTCCTAATGAGACACTTGGCTCGTCTGGCTGATTACTGCTCCATCACAAATATGCACACGAAGAACTTGGCCATCGTCTGGGCTCCAAACCTCCTCAGGTACTCTGATGTTTTCCTATTTCAATACAAGCTAAGTTTTTATCATTATAAAACCCAGACATACCTCTTCTCCAGAAAATCAGAACTTTCAGCAGTTAAGGGATCTTCCTTTCTTCCATTCCTTCCATCCCATGTGCTCTTCTCCTCCTGTCATCTTTCTAATGGGAAATCATTTTAAACAGACACATGAGACCAACTGGGAAGCTCCTGAGCCTGTAAAATAACCTCCTGCTGTTGTCAGTGGGACCACCCCAAAAGAACAGCCCCATGTTATCTTGTCCCACCACGATGCAATCCCACTGACTGCAGTTCTGTAGGGGCAAGGAAGGATCCTTGCCATCCCCTGCCCTCTCTTCTGGATAATCATCTCCCTTCTGGTTAGAAGAGATCAGTGTGTCCTTGATCATCCAGGAGGATTTGTTCAGTGGCATCACTGATTTCCCATTGTGTAAATCCAGAGTCTCATTTGACAGCTTTTGGCTGCGAAAATTCAAACCTAGTGAAATGATCTCTGATAAATCTGGCTGCTAAAATTTGGTTTGAATGGGCATTCAAGTTAATGGTGAAATTTAAAACTTTAGCTTTAAAAGAGAAAAAAAAATAAATCACCCTGGCCTCTCTTGTCCTGCTTTTGTTACCAACCTGAGAAACCCGAGTCGTGGATTCCCCTGTGCACTGTTAATGGGTTAAGGTCTTTGCTCCTTTCTGGCAATTCACCCACAACCAGTCAAACCATCTCTTGGTGCTTTGGTGAGTACTGGGGTGTTTGCTGAGCAGGAGCAGTTGGAGACATTCACTGCTAGAGGGGGAAAAAAAAAAGCACATTAGAAGGCCACAGTGAGCTTTGCACTATTCCACTGCATTAAACTGCTGCTGTTCCCAGTATCTGGAAATAAATTAAGGAAAAACTCCTCGTTTTGTGTACGGAGGGATTTACCTCAATGTGGACCTGCCACACGCTCCTCTTCCTTCCAGACCCAGCATTCCCCTTGCTGTTGCAGTAGGTCTCAAACCTGAACCCAACATCTGGCCATAAATCACTCACTACAACCATTTGTGTAGTGCTTTGATGAGGTTTAATCTCTTCACCATCCCCGAGTCCTGCCTGAGTGACCGGGCACAAAGCTCAGCACGTGCCGAAGCCTGGCCCAAAGGGAGCACATCTTCCATCCTCCCCGTGTGCTTCTGGCTCCTGGCTTTTCACTGAACCTGCCTCTTCTGCAGGTCCAAGCAGATCGAGTCCGCCTGCTTCAGTGGAACAGCCGCCTTCATGGAGGTGCGGATCCAGTCGGTGGTGGTGGAGTTCATCCTGAACCACGTGGATGTCCTCTTCAGCTCCAAGCTCAGCTCAGTCATACGTGATGGGGCAGGTGCGTGTTCCTCCACTGCCTTCACCTTGCTCAAAGGTAACTCAGTGGGGACCCGAGACTCCCCTGGGACATTTCATGTGTTTTTCATGGAACCAAGAGGACAGATTTCCAGGGTTATGATGTTGGAACCTGGCAAATACAGCCTGGTTTTAGCAATTGCCATCAGCATCTCTTAGAAGCCAACGATGCTCTGCAGAAGTGCAGATCTTAATGTATTAAGGCTCTGAGGGGACCTTATTGTGGCCTTCCAGGATCTGAAGGGGGCTACAAGAAAGCTGGGGAGGGACTTTTGAGGCTGTCGGGTTGTGGTAGGACTGGGGGGAATGGCTCAAAACTAGAGGTGGGGAGATCGAGATGAGACGTTAGGAAGAAGTTCTTGCCCAGGAGGGTGGGGAGACACTGGCCCAGGTTGCCCAGAGAGGTGCTGGAAGCCCCATCCCTGGGCATTTTGAAGGCCAGGCTGGCTGGGGCTGTGAGAACTGCTCTAGTGGGAGGTGTCCCTGCCATGGCATGGGGGTTGGAACTGGATGATCTTTAAGGTCCCTTCCAACCCTGACAATTCTATGACTCTATGATTATGTCCTCTAGCACTGAAAAATTGTAAGGAATCTCTTAAATCCTTTTCCTCCCCTACTCCCTCCCCTTCTTTTTAAAGCTATTATCATCATCCACGCTCCTTCCTGCTTACCCATTTGAGCTGTCCCCCAGTACACACAACATGGTCTGTCTGCCATAGACAGAGTTGCACCAGCAAGGAACTTTACTCCAGACTGACAAACGTGGACACCACGAGCTATTATTACTCCTAAGCAGCATTAAGTGAGCACCATCTGCTTTGGTAACCTGCCCTCCCTACGAGCTGTGCAGTTACCACCACGTGTGGTACACAGAGAGCTGGTCTCCCAGCCCCTTTGCTGCTCCCCACTTTCACACCAGCCCAACCTCTACTGAGGACACCAGAGTTGCTCCAAGTCCAGCTGCTGTTCCTACTGGAGGGCAATTTCAAGTCCATAGGAGCCAGAGGTCAGCTTGGCAGAGCAGCAGCACCCCCCAGCAGGCTGAGCTCTGCCAGGGCAAGATGAGCATGCCACAGGTCCGAGCCAAATGATTATCCAGGCTTAGAATGGAGCGTGGAAATTCAGCTAATTGTTTAATGACTTGGTCCTTCGTCTCCAGCGTGTTTTGACACAAAACTGGCAGGGAGGAGGGTCAGGCTCTTTCACAGCACGGCAGCTCAGCACAGTGAGGCAGCAGCCTCCTCTCCAGTGCTTCCAAGAGCCCCTGATTTTTTGAGCATGGCTTGTACCTGCCTGTAAGAGGCCAAAGTGGTGTCCCCAAGCCTGCTTGAAGCCATTCCAGATAAGGCTGGAAGCCAGACTTCACCTGGGACAGTGTTTATAGTTGACCAAGACACACACGACCATGCAGACTTTACACAAGAGCTGTGATGCTGAAGGGAGAGTGGTAAGAAGGGAACCAACCAGGATGTTGATGTGATGACTTGCTTCCCCCCACCCCTTAACTCATAGATTCGTAGAATGGGTTAGGTTGGAAGAGACCTCAAAGATGCCATGAGCAGGGACACCTCCCACTAGACCAGGTTGCTCCAAGCCCCATCCAGCCTGACCTTGAACACCTCCAGGGATGGAGCATCCACAACCCCCCTGGGCAACCTGTGCCAGTGTCTCACCACCCTCAGAGTGAAGAATTTTCTAATTTCCAATCTAAATCTCCTCTCTTCCAGTTTGAACACATTGCCCCTTGTCCTATCACTACAAGCCTTTGTGAAAAGTCCCTCCCCAGAGAGGGAGAATAATCATACAAACACTTGCACAGAGTTTCTAACCTCCCTGCTTCCCTCTGCCTTTTTTTTTAATACATTATGCTGCTCATAATTGAGGTTTTTACTTTGTCCTAACCCTACCTCTGACAAAACAGTTGCTTTGCCCACATCTTTCAGTGGCTGGGCTGGCAAAGATCTGAACAAACACACATGTCACCTCCCCAGACACACAGGCCCAGGGCTCTGGTCTCCACACTGCTGGTTGCTGATTCTCCCCCTTCCCTGTGGTTTTCCCTTCCAGGGCACAGCTCTTTATCACGGCCCAAGTCTCTGCTGGTGTCCTCCCCTTCCACCAAGCTGCTGACACTGGAGGAGGCTCAGGCACGGACACAAGCCCAGATCAACTCCCCCATCGTGGCAGACAGCAAATACATAGAAGTGGGAGAAGGTCCTGCAGCTCTCCAGGGGAAATTCCACACGGTCATAGACTTTCCATCCGAAAGGTAGAGACGAGTTTCCTTTCCAGCATGTGTCATAACTGGGTTGGGTTTTTTTCACTACAGCAAAAACTTGCCAATATTGACATACACTAGTCATACATAAAGGGTCGTAGCCAGTTTTCCACCTGCTTTGGGCTCTGGGGGGATTCAGCTTATATCAATTATCTGCTGGGCTTCGTTTAGCCATGTAACCTCTGCACCACTCCCTCCTTTTTGGCAGGGTTGTCATTAAATGTATAAAGTCATGTTGTATGTGATGCATTTAGATGCATGTACCCATCGCACACATAGAAATGCCTGGAAACATTTGGGATTTTCCAGATTTCAGGACTTAGTGCCTGTGACAAATCCAGGCTCCCCTCGAAGTGGAGCAGTTGGACAGAGTTCATGACACCAGATATTAAATATGGCAGTGGGAGGAGGTGAATATGATTTTACAGCATAAGCAAGAGATGCTTTTGAATACCTTTGATGGCTGCACAGTTCCACGGGGAACTGGTGCATCTGCCAGCTAAATAAAAACCATCTATTAGCTGCTGTGTGAGTACAGAGCCTCTGCTCACCTGCAGTGCTCCTGCTTTGCATAGGTTGGTGGAATTAACCCAGCAAGACTTTAGGGCTGAACTGTAAGAGTGAAACCATCCTCAGCTCTTTAAAAGATCCCGAGTTTCTAGGTTTTGTTTCAGCAGAAACCAGACAGAGCTGATAACAACCGAGCAGTAGCAGGAACTAAATTCAGCTTCCCCCTCCAACACTTTGCTGCTGTTTTCTCACTCCAGAAAACGGCCGCCCAGCAAGATGAAGAAGTCTCCAGTTGGCAGCTGGCGTTCCTTCTTCAACCTGGGAAAGTCCTCGTCCGTCTCCAAGCGCAAGCTCCAGCGCAACCCCAGCGAGCCCTCGGAGATGAAGGCCATAGCCCTGGCAGGTGAGGCTGCAGAGCCAGCTCCAGGGGCTGCTCAGCCATGGAGAACTCAGTCTAGAGTGGGCTTTTATCTCCTCCTAGCGTTGGAGCCATGCATAACACCTTCACTGCTGCCTCTCCTCCGTGCAGCTCACGTGAGCTCAAGAGCTGGACCTTCTCGAGCACTTTGTCAGAGTAGCTTTTCAAAGACAACATATGGGCACCGCTGTAATAAGCCCCAGAATAATTCTGACAATGTGAAATAAGAGCACAGTTCTGGCTCCCTTTGCTGCTCTCAAGACACAATTTAACTAGATAAAGGCATTTTTCCACTTTCTTCCCAAAAGCTGTACCAGAGAAGACATCCAACAACCTTTTGTAGTCACATCTAATGTACGTGGACTAAATCCTTGGCCCTTTCCCTATATAGTTCGCTGTCTTTCTATGTTTAAAAATAGCAACAATGTGTTTTTGTGGTAAAACACACCACAAATCCCTAAAAGTGGGTCAGGGAGGCCTTTGATCCCTGGTGCCAGTTTCAGATTACAACCCTGGTGGTGTTCAGTATAATACACACATTATAGGAATGTCCTTTCAAACTGTCTCCTTGGAGCACCGAAGTCACACTTGTTTAGTGCTCACAAAAAATGTGTAAATGTTACTTTCTTCCCTATTTTCAAGGGGTTTTGTTGCTGCTAGAACCCCATTTGTGTTGTGCCACCATCACATGGCCAAATATAAACCACTTTTCCCATCCAGCTTCTCAGTGTCTCATTGCATTCCCATAGGTGGACGAGGAGACAGCGGGACCCTTCGCTCGGCCAAGAGTGAGGAGTCACTGACCTCCCTGCATGCTGTGGATGGTAAGACAAAACCATACCTGTGCTTTTAATGTGTGGACTAAAAAAGGCAGTTTGACATTACCAGCTGCAGATATTTAACAGGGCAGATTTTCCACCCCTCCAGTAAGAGCTGGACTTGCTAATGAATGAAGCAGCTTACCCCTGCCCAGCACAGATGGGCACCATGAGAAATGCTCCTCAGGCCTTTGTTTTCCTTCTGAGGTAAAGAGAACAAACCTCTTGGTTTTGTATAGCCAGCAACACTCATGTTCATTCCCTCCCACCTCTCTCTCTCCCCTAAGGTGGAAAAGACGAGAAAGAAAATGCTCTATGAGAAAGCCTCAGGTCTACAACATATTTAAACAAGTTTTTCTTTGCACACAGCTTAGTATCAGGTTAAATCAGACCTGACAACGGCTATAAAAGAGTTTGAGCAAGTACAATGAACACTATCTACATTCCTTTTGTGTTCAGAGCTCACCAGGCGAGCATCTTGCACCCTGCTTTAAGACTGCTTTAGAACCACCACCTCCTGGATGGTAGGGTTTTGACTCTAACCCATATCTGCTCGTTTCTAGGTGAATCCAAACTGTTTCGACCCAGAAGACCTCGGTCCAGCAGCGATGCGTTGTCTGCTTCCTTCAACGGAGAACTCCTGGGGAACATGAATCGCTGCAATTCCTACGACAACCTCCCCCACGACGACAGCGACGGGGACGAGGGGCTCATCCACGTGCCCGCCCTGATTTCTCCTCGCTCTGCTGAAGACGTCGACCTGAGCCCACCAGATATCGGAGTGGCCAGCCTGGATTTTGACCCAATGTCCTTCCAGTGCAGCCCGCCCCAAGCAGACTCCGAGTGCCTGGACAGCAGCACCTCCCTGCTGGAGTCGGTCGGTGTGAATAAGGAGAAGCCAAGCCTGCTAAAGAAGGATTTGGAATCAGGCAGCCAGTCCCAGACACCGGGCAGTGCCACGAGCTCGGAGCCAGTCTCCCCTTTCCAGGAGAAGATGAGTCCCTTCTTCACTATGGACCTGAGCCCAACCGAAGAGCAGGCCAGCAAACCCCTCACCTTCTCCCCCAAAACGGGGCGAAAACCCCTCAAATCTCCACCGCTGCCCGCGGCAGAGCCCGTCTCCTTCGCGCTGCCCAGCCGCCTGCCCGAGGCCACCGGAGGAGCTCCCACCACAGCCAGGAACTCCTCTGCTTCCAGCTGGAGCAAAGGGATTGGCGTCTCTGAAACCACAAACAGGTCCCCAACCCAGATGTCCTTGCCCCTGAAAAACAGTGACACAGGAGCAGGGGAAGGAGCCCACCAAGAGCTACAGCATGCCCAGCTAGTGGCTGCTGGCAAGGCAGAGGTGCCAGAAGAAGGGGAGAGACCAATGTCAAGCAGTCAGACTAAGACTGTACCCACTGGACACACACAGCCAGGTACAGTGCATTTTCCTCCATTCTTTCTTTAAGTTCCAAAGGGGACCTGCTCTCAGAAACGTCCTCGTCTGCGTGCCTTGTAGGAGAGGGGATTGCCCGTCAGTTCTGATCACAAGTGTCTTGCAGGGCTGTGCAGATCAGTAAGGTCTTAACCTCTGCCTTCTCCCTACATCACACAAACCTCCGATAATTTTCCATAACACTTTGTATGCCACTTTTTTTTTTCTGCCCCATCCTGTCATGCGTGAAAATCTATAGCATGTCCTTCTAAATCATTTCAGCCAATAGACCATCTAAGACTTTTCTTTTTTAAATTAAAAAATCTGCCAACACTTGAAGAAGGGACCTTTTCGCCTAAAACCTTATGATCAAAATTGTGTAAGGGTGTCTCATTCTCTGCTACCTCCTTTCTACCTCTCTAGAAATGCAAGAGGAGCCTTTAGACAATCTCTTGTGTTGTTTTTTTTCCCCCCTTTTGGTGATGACCTGCTGTGCTGTTGAGCAGCCTTTGCATGTGAGCCAGAAGATATAGAGCGTTTCACGCCAGAAGGAATTGCCACTGTGAAAGTGGGGAGAGCATCTATTTTTCTATATAAGTCATTACGGTTAGCTCACTCTCCTTATTGGGTAACATAAAATCACTCTCTCTCTCGATTTTCCCCCCATTAGGAGCAGTTGCCCTCGACTCCCCCCAGGATCCTGTTCCCGTCAGTTCTGTGTCTCTTATCCCTCCTCCTCCTCCGAAAAACGCAGCGCGCATGCTAGCCCTAGCGTTAGCCGAGTCCGCCCAGCAAGCGTCCGCCCAGTCCCAGAAAAGGCCAGGAGATGCTCATTCTGAAAGCACAAATTATGGAGAGGCTGAAGCTGGCACAGCTCTAGAAAAGCTCCATCTCTCTGCTGGTGCTCCAGACAAGCTCCATCTCTATACCGGTCTGCCCGAGACCCGACTCCACTTCCAGACCGGTGCAGCAGTAGAGCAGGATTGCCAAGGTAGCAGCACGCCCGGGGAGCAGAACCACCCTCCGGGTGCACCTGGGAACCGGGACCCCCAACCTCTCCACCCCGGCGTGCCTGGGGATGTGCCCGATAGCAGAGATGAGGAGCAGGAGCAGTCCAGCTTCCATTCTGGTAAACCTGGGGACAAAGATCCCTTCCCTGCCCACACCGGGGACTGGGAGCACACCGCCCAGCACACCACAGGTGCCCTGCCTGACTGGGAACCACCCTCGGCAGACTTGCCTGTAGATAAGCCCCACCTCCGTGCATGCATGTCTGGGGACAAGCACCACGTCCCCATCTGCACAGCCGATGACAAGCTTCAGTCTCCTCCTCTCGTGACTGCTGGGGACAAAAGCACCCCGGCCCCCATCCCCTATTTAACAACCATCCAGCCAACAGTGAGTGACCCAACCCGTGGGCCAGCCGCCGACGGCCCCGGCACCGCCGCACAGCGCACGCTCCCCCCCGGCCCGGCGCAGAGGCAGGACCCCCAGGCAGCGATGGGACAAGTGCCCGCGGCCACCGCCAAAGCGTCCAATAGCTCCAGCCAGGTATGTGGATGGGCCTCCCCGTGGCAAGAGTGCGGGGTCTGTAGCTGTAGGAGGATGAGATCTGGGAGGGTTGGTCCAAAGCCAAAGGGAAGGGGCAGGGGATTGACAGGTTGATGGAATGTATGTATGATGGGTGCAGGAAAACAGTGTGGAGGTGTCCTTGCCCATGGCAGGGGGTTGGAACTGGATGATCTTGAAGGTCCCTTCCAACCCAAACCATTCTAGGATTCTATGACTATCCCAATATACTTGCTGTCCTTTAAGGAAAAAAGTATCTGCTGGGAATGCTGGTTTAGAAGTGCACAGAAACGAGTAGGAATTTTTGCATCCTCTCTTTGCTGAGGCTGACAATGCTTTAATAAAGCAGGTCAGATTCCTGGTGTGAGAGTTAAACACTGAAATGTTCACTCAGAAATCCAAACTACCTGCTGGCTGTGAAGCACTCACACCTGCAGCCCACCTTAAACACCACAGCTACATGAAAGGAGGGGATTTCTGCTGTATTACACTACCAGGGCACGAGGAGATTAAATCCATGTACATTGTCATAGAATCATAGAATGGTTTGGGTGGGAAGGGACCTCAAAGATCATCTAGTTCCAACCCTCCCCGCCATGGCAGGGACACCTCCCACTAGACCAGGTTGCTCCAAGCCCCATCCACCCTGGCCTTGAACACCTCCAGGGGTGGAGCATCCACAACCTCCCTGGGCAACCTGTGCCAGTGTCTCACCACCCTCAGGGTAAAGAATTTCCTTCTAATTGCCAATCTAAATCGACCCCCTTCCAGTTTGAACCCATTACCCCTTGTCCCATCACTACAGCCTTTGTGTTTTCATTGAGACAAGCACATTTATAAGCAGACCACTTAATAAAAGACTGTGGGTGCCTTGTAGAAGTTTTAAGCTGTTGCTGTAGAGAACATAAACATCTCACTATCTCCAGTGAGCAGCACTAGCTCTCCACAATAAACTTAAAACTTAAATTGAGCTAATCCATATGTGATATATTAACTGCAGAATGAGATGGGAGGGTAAGAGCCTTGCCTCTGACTTCTACTGGTTTCTTCCCTGCAGGTATGGGGCACACCCGCACCTGAAAAGCCACCCGAGCCCACACCTGGTTTTGTCTCAGAAAGCAGCTCTACCACCCGCTGCTCCTCCTCTGTGCCCACGGGCCACCCGAACCATTTGGAGAAGCCTCGGGAGGCTCAGAGAGCTCCCCCGCTGCACCTGCGCTCCGAGTCCGTCCCTGCCCACCCCTCCTACAGCTTCACACCCCCTGTCCCACCCGTGAGGACGCTGGAGAGCAAAATCGCTGCCGCCATGCACTCGAACAACACGGACACCATCAACAACTCCAATTATCACGCCTTCCTCTCCTCCTCCATGCTGGCCTCCTCGGTGGAGGAAGCCCTGCTGCCACCGCCACCGCCTCCGCCCCCCAAGCACGCGTCCCTGCAGTCCGTCTACGTGCCACATCCCAAGCCGGAGAGCATCCCCGAGCCCCCTGCTCCAGATGGGTACCTGCACCACAAGCCGCCTTCCGTCCACCAGTACCGGCCCGAGAGTGTCCCTCCTCACGTCTCCTACCACAGCAAGCCCGACCAGCACCAAGCCTACCCTCCTCGGTCGGAGACCCCCACCTCCGCGGGCACTCGCTACAACACCTACACCACCCAAGGGAAGAGCTCCTCGGCCCTGCACTCCAAGCCCCGCAGCCGGACGGAGTACGTGTCCTCGGTCAGCCCCACGGGCCTGCGGAACGCCGGCTACGCCGCCGAGGACGCCCCTCCCTACCCCACCATCCGGAGGGTCCAGTCGCTGCACGTCCCCACCCCTGCCGCCTCCACCATCCGCTCCGTCCCCATTTCCCGCACCGAGGTCCCTCCGGACGACGAGCCGGTGTACTGCCCGCGGCCCCTCTACCAGTACAAGCCATACCAGCCCCACTCCGACTACCACGTCACCCAGCTCCAGCCTTACTTTGAGAACGGGCGGGTGCATTACCGGTACAGCCCTTACTCCAGCTCCTCAGGCTCCTCTTATTACACCGCCGCCGACGGGAGCTTCTACGACCTGGATCCCTACAGCACCGTGCGGGTCAGGCCTTTCCACCCCTTGCCCAGCCGGGATTTCTCCTCCTACGCTTCCCGGCTGCAAAGCAAAGGCTTGTATCGCTATCCCAGCCTGTCTGCCTACCCTCGGGGGGGCCTCATCTCCCACCTGGCAGGCAAAGAGCACAGCTTCGTCAGCAGAGACGTGCCTCCTGCCCCGGACATCAAGCACATGTACATGTCGTGGGACCTGGAGGACATGGAGAAGTACCGCATGCAGTCCATCCGCCGTGAGAGCCGCACGCGTCAGAAGGTGAAGGGGCCGGTGATGTCCCAGTACGACAACGTGGCCCCGCTGCTGCAGGAGGACCTGGGAGGGCTGGACGTGATTCACTTGCGCAGCAAATCGGACCCTGGAAAGAGCGGCCTCCTCACCGTGGCAGAGGGGAAGGAGGGGAGGTACCCGGGCAAGGCCGCTACGCCCGAGGGGGACGAGCGGTTCTACGTGCAGCACCCCGAGCCGGAGCTGGACCGAGCCCACTACCACGGCGGCTATGGGAACGGGCCGGCGGAGAAGCCGTCGCTGCCCCAGAAGCAGAGCAGTGTCCGCAGCAGGAAGCTGCACGAGCCAGGCTGCAACGCCAGCGAGCACAGGACGCACTTGCAGCAGGACGCCGGCCACAGGCAGCCTCCCGAGCCCAAAAACGGGCCCCCCTACCCCGACTACAGGCCCAAAGGTGGCCCAGAGCCCTCCGAGCCCATCGGCTACCAGCACGCGGGCGGGAAGTACATCCCGGCGAGCCAGGAGACCCTGAGACTGAACCACAAGGAGGTGAGGTTGGCGGAGGACAGGCCGGATTTGGAGAGGTCTCGCTCCAGGCCGGCCGCACCCATGGAGAAACACCCCAGGGACTGCTACAAGGACGAGGAGCATGTCGCCTCTCCCATGGCCCCGCCGCCCAAGCCCGAGCGGAGCCACAGCCTCCGGATGCAGCACCCCGACCCCATGGAGAGGGACTCTGCCCTCCTCTACCCCTACCAAACCCTGGGGAAACGCCAAAGCACTATGACTGTGGTGTCCCAGTACGATAACCTGGAGGATTACCATACCATGCCTCAGCACCAAAGAGGGGGCTACGTCGGAGGAGGGGGGTTTGTACCCCCCGCTTTTCCCCATGTGCACAGTAGAACTTACGCCACGGCCCTCGGCCAAGGAGCCTTCCTGCCGACCGAGCTGTGTTTGCAGAGGCCTGAAACAGAGGTCCATGTGGAGTGAGCTGGTGGGGGGGGGAAGGAGGGATAGAGTCTAAGCAGCCTCTGCTGGACAGTGGACTGTTTTATTTTTTCAGTGATGGAAAAAAAAAAAAAAAAAAAGAAAAAAATACAACCCCACCCCTGCCCCGAGGGAGCAAAGCAAAACCCACCTCCAGCCCCACCCCACCCCTCACTGTTTTTATGTAGTAGAGATAGAGCTTTTTTCATGTAGTTTTGAGACAACTGGAAGGCGAGGGCAGGCTGGTGGCACGCAGATGTGGGCAGAGAGGCCGGGCAGAGCTGAGAGAGATGCTGTTGGGGCAGGGAGGGCAAGGAAAAAATGTTTTTCCTTATCCTTCTCCTTTCCAGACTTGACGTTGGCAGTTCCCACTGCTTCCTCACCACCCCTCCATGGTCCTGTGCATGGCGGACCGTGCATGCGGCTGTTCTCCCCATGTCTAGTGAGCTGCCCATCCCACCTCTAGCTTCCAAGAAAGGGTCTCCACGACAAGCCTCAGAAGAGCCTCCAAAAGCTGGGCGGGGGGAGAAAGACTTCCCAAGGGTTGCCAAGGTCCCTTGAAAATGATGGTTTAGGTGCAGAGGATCCACTTCAGTCACTTTGAAGTGGGCAGGAGCCTGTTCTGACTTCAAGCCTTGTGGCAAAGCCTCTGAAGCAAGTTCCAACTTTTTACATCGCTTGCTTAACAAGCTGCTTCTGACCACAAGACATCAAATTCAATTGACCCCAAGAAATCGAGTTAAATCGATTTCTTTACATGTCCTCTATCATAAAGCAGAGGCCAGCGATGGAAGCCAAGCAGGGCAGGTTTGAGGTCCTCCCACCAAAAGACTTAAAAGGCACAAACCCACCCCAAGCCATACGCACACGGCTGGGCACTGCCCCCATGTCACACCAGTCCCTGTTCACTGCTTGGCTACATCTACAGCCCAGGCAGCTTAACACCATGTGTGGCTGGCCAGATAGTATCATCTCTACTAAAAAATACTACAAAAATTTAAAAAAACCTCTATAGCATTGCATCCAGCCTGTGAATCAGAGCCCAGCTTCCCAGCCTAAGTGCTGAGTTCCTGCATGACCAGCCCTGGGCCAGATCCTGCAGCTCTTAGCTCATGGAATGCTTCTTATTGACCTTAAACTGAAGGTCTTCAGGACTCTGCTTTCTGTAACCTTGAGTCGTGTGTTGGCAAAGGTTGAGGGGGTCCCTGTGAAGTCGTGGCACACGCAGAGTAGTCCCATGCTGTGAAATAGCATCACCTCCCGTGCCAGTGCTCAGCAGTAGGGACAGACGGCCAGTGCACATCCACAAATAACCTTGTCCCAGGTATTTAAAGGCTTATTTCTCATCCAAGAAGCCAGGCAGCATCTTGGGCCTGCCAGGACTCACTACAACCCCACCTTATAACTAAAGCACATCCATTTCAGCAGGGCTTGCAAGCAATACTTGAGATTTAGGAGTTAGTTAAATAGTCACCTGTAAATTCTGAGGCCCCTCCTGTTGTGTGTGGCTGAAGAACTTCTCTCCCCCTTTTTGAATCTCTCCTGTTTTATTAAAAACCTGGAGGTCCTGCAGTTAATGCACAGCTGGGAGAGTTCAAGGGACTTGAGATGGATTTTTTTTAAAAAACAGAAGTTTCATGGCTATTTTGGGGCTTTTAAATCCTGAGGAAAACCTGCTTCTAGTTGCTAACTGGTCTTGAGCTATTTGCTTCCTTGGATCTTGCAGCCTTCTTGGGGCTGTTTCACTAACACTCCCTTCTGGTCCTGTTTTCTTGTGCAATGCTGTTGGTTTAAGCATTTTGTTTAGAAGAGTTGTTTCTTACGTGTTATGGAAATAAATCTGGCAGAAAGAGGGAAAAAAAAAAAAAAAAAAGAAACTAAGAAGCACTGTGATCCAGGTTACCCTGATCTCCTCCTGAGGAGTTACCAGGTAGAGGGGTTGGGGTTTTTGAGGGAATGCTTTTTGTAAGGTTTTCTTTTAAGGAAAACTAAGAAAATTCTATAAAAAAGGGGGCCATTGGGTGAGCCACGTGGGCCACCCTGTCCATGCTGCTGGCTGACTCCTGGGAAGGGCTGACCTGGCCACGGTCCTTGGTGCAAGCTCACCAAGGAGGTCCAGCCTAAGCACGTGCTGTCTCAGCAGAGGTGTTGTGTCAGGACCAGCACCGGTCCCCAGTTGCTGGTCCAGTCTCCCCACTGCCACCAGTTCCCTGCCAAGGGCTCTGGTTGAAGCAGGGACAACGTGTTTGGTTCAGGCTATTTGGGATTCAGGTAATGAGAGCTGTAGGTCAAGCCTCTCTCTCCATGAACGCCTTAACTCCCCCTCCTGTCCCCCCCTCACAGCAACTCTCCTCACCTCCATTTTGGCCTTACTTAAACCAGGACTATCCTTTTAGCGGGGCTGAACCCAGCTCCTCCTAGTGGTAACCACCTCTCTGGAGTCTCCTGCTCGAAGCCACTGTCTCCCTCTTAGAGATCAAAGTGCCATCTCTGGACACCTCCTCTTCCTTGTAGCCTTGTGCTACTGCTGCCCCAGCCTGGGCTCTTCAGCTCCCTGCACTCTGTCAAGTGCCAGGTGCTAAGCACCCTCATCCCATGGGAAAAACACCCTTCAAAGAGCTTCTAGAAGCACACACCCATACACCTAAACGGCTGCTACAACCCCCCTTCACCTCGAGAAAGAGAAGGTCTCTGTTAAAACAAGCCAGACATCAGAAAATCTAAGACCCAGCTTCCTCCCATCCTTGCAGAACCACATCAGTGGGGACTTGAGGTACTGGAAGCTCTTGGAGAACCCAACCAGCTTCTGTTGAGCCACTAAAAGCCTCCGTGCAAGGTGAAGGCACCAGCTTTTCCCAGATGATAACGGAGATGAGCACATTTTGGTGTTGCTGCTACTGCCCATGGCTTCAACATCGAGCGCAGTTGAGCTGCCACCCCCGTGTCCACCCCACCCAAAGCCATACACTGACCTATGCAGTTCTGCTCCTGCACTGAGGGCCTTCAGAGAGTCCTTAGAAAGCATTTTACCTCCTCATAATTGACGTATGATAAAGTCAAAGCATCCGGCTCTGTCTTCCCATAGCTGAGATTGAAAAGGGCGTTGTGTGTGTGTCAGAGCGAGGAGGGGAGGGGACACCAGGGTCTGAGCCAGGTGATGGTCTGGAGGTAAGTTGTGAGTTCAGTTCTTGGTGTCCTAGGAGAGAACAAGGGGACAGCAACACAAGTAACACCTCACTGCAAGGCCAGTTTGGTCAGATGAAGTCATTGATTGCCTGACTATCTCCAGCAAGACAAGCAGCTGCTATGTCCTTGAGTAGTTCCCTCACACTTGCCACAAGCCATCTGCAGCTTCAGCTGCCCCTTCCTAAGGTCTCAGCCAAGTTTCTCCCAAGTGCATACAAGAGTTTGGGTCCAGCAGTGTCCCCCAACTCTGGATCTCACCTCTGCTTTGGAGCTGAAGGTGTGACCATAGGAGACCTCCCTTGGCCATGGGGCAGATGTTGAGTGAGTCTTGAGGACCTGGCCCTGCAAAGGCTTAACACATTCATTTCTGCTTCTTAACGAGTCTTATCAGGTGAGATCTACATGCACATGTGACAAACCACCCACGACTTTGTGCCTATGTCCTTCCAGAGATCCTGGCCCCGTGCTCGCCCTGGGCGGGGGGGTCGGTGAGGATTGCACAGCGGTAGCAGAGCTGCTATGAAACCAAACCCAACCTGCAACCACCCCGGTCCTGTCGAACCCTGGGAAGGGACAGACCCTCATGGGGTCATCAGCCCATCCACAGGGCACCCACTGACCTGTTCCATGCTAGGAAATCTGGATGAGAACCCGTTCTCCTTATTTTTTCACAGGAGGCTTAGGCATGCAGCTCTTCCCAGAGCCTCGTGCTGCAGGAACCCCACCTTAAGGCATGGTCTGGTCCCACCAGACATACAGTGTCCTACCTTTGTGTCTTGCCTCGTCCAGTCAGGGAGAGGGAGGGAGGGGGGGGAGAAATAAGGGTTGTTTTGCAGTTCATTTTCCTGCTGTAGACTTGATTTTTTTTTTTTTTTTCTTCTTCTTTCCCTGAGCCGCATGAGAGAAACATCCCAGAAAGTCTTGGGTTACCTTTGGAGATCCCTTCACTTTAATTTATATAGTGTCTTTTTTTGTGAACTGGTGTAAAATGTATATGCCGACGAGCTCATGTATTTTTATGTAAATATTTTTTGTGGTTTCCCCCCACTTGCCCTTCTCTGTAAATATTTAGAATTCTCATATTCTTCTCACCTTGTATGATGCAGATGTGGTTTTTGTTTCTGTTTTTTATTTGTACTGTAATGCAACAATCCAGACTGAGGTGTCTTGTGGTATTAAACAAAAAAAAAGCAACAGTCCCACTGAGCTCACACTCAGATGTACAACTTGACAGCATTAATCAAGCCAGGTTAAAAACTACCCCGTTGTGTTTGTGTGTTTTTGCCTCTGCCTCATTCATTGATAGTATATTTAAAAAAAAATAAATGGGAAAAGCCAGTTTAGAGCCATGTGTGGAGGGAGGTATCTACTGAGAGCAGAAAGGGGCTTTGTATTTATACGAATCATAGAGTGGTTTGGGTGGGAAGGGACCTTCCAAGGTCATCTAGTCCAAGCCCACTGCAGGGAGCAGGGACATGTTCAACTAGAGCAGGTTGGTCAGAGTCCCAGCCAACCTCCCCTGCAATGGGTCCAGGGATGGGGCAGCCACCCCCTCTCTGGGCAGCCTGGCACAGGCTCTCACCACCCTCAGCAGCAACAATTTCTCCCTTCTCTCTAGTCTAAATCTCCCTCTTCTAGTTTCAAACCGTCACCCCTTGTCCTGTCCCAACAGACCCTGCTAAAAAGTCCATCCCCATCTTTCTGACAGACCCTTTTAAGGCCTGCAAGGTCTCAAAAGGTCTCCCCGGCGCCTTCTCCTCTCCAGGTTGAACCCCCCAATAGCCAAGGCCATGGAAGATCTCACCATACGCTCACACCCCCACTTCTCTGTTCAGTTACTCCTGTGGCCGTGACAGTTCTGTAACAAAAACTAACCCAGCCTGGGCTTTTTTAGTCTCCCTTTCTTCTCCCCCAGCAGGACAGCACAAGGAGAACGAGCCTGGTGCTTGCACAGAAGGCACAGGACAGATTAAGTGGGGACTGACAGATGGCTCAGGCCACCTTGGCCCTTCAAGCTGCCCAGGAGGGACTCGGCACCACAGTGATAGTGTTCATAGTTAATTAATAGCAAAAAGATGATTAAAGGAAGGTAATTTCATGCAGTTTTAACATTGCAAGGACTTCTAGTAGTCTTTTAATCTGGTAAATGTTCTGCTCTTCAGAACACCTCTCCCCTGCATAGATGCACTAAAAGCAAAGAGCTTTGCCTCTGCTGAGCACCACCAGAGACACCAGTGCCACCTCCAGACCATGGTAAGACTTTCACAGACCTCCACAGGAACCCCTCCCATGCTCACATCCCACCCCCTGATGAAACCATCTGTTGATGCCACCAAATTGTCCTTGAGCCCAAAGGCAGAACACAACTAGGATGACATAGCAAACAAAAAGCTCCACTCCCCCAAAGTCCAATAGACAAATCCACAGCTTCTCTGCACAGCACAGGAATTGTCAATCATAAAATCTATCCCAAAAGGTGTGTGGGCAAGCGAATAGCTGAGATCTGACCCCGTTGCCTCAAGGAGCATCCCCAGGAGCTGCCATAACACCTCCCCAGGAGCTGCCATAACACCTCCCCAGCGTGGTTCAGCCTAAAAATACCTCAAAAATAGCCTTGTGCCTTCCCAGCCAACACGGGTGTTTCCTTCAACACCTCTCAAGATCACAGAGTGTCTCACTACACATCAGAAGAGGGCTTGGTGTATATGAGCAGTGCTGAGAAGGCTTCTCCATCACACCCTCATCCCTCCTGCCCCTGCTTTAGGAAAAGGAGGAGAAGAAAACACTCAGGTCTTCCAACACCCCATCCTGAGGAGCACCCTCATGGCTGAGATTTAGGTACAGAGCGGGTTGGGAGAGGGGAGAAGGACAGATTTAAACTTGAGAGACTGAGCCTAAGGTAAAACCTGAAGTCCTAGAACTGATTTTTCTGAGGTGCCTCCACCAGGTAGCGCTGCTGAACCACATTTGCCTCTCAAAGCCACCTTCAGACACCAGCCGAGAGGTTTGTGTTCCATTCTAGCAGTTTCTGTTCAGTTTCCCAACTCCTGATATCTAAGGGTGGATTTTTTTTTTATTCTTATTTTTCATTTTAAAAAGTTGGTTTGGGTACTCGGTGCTCCTGCAGCTTGAACACAACCTCCTGTGGAGCTCTGCTTGGCTCCTTGGAGCAACACCAGCCTGCAAGTGTCCTGCAGAACATCCAGCCCAGGGCTGACTTACCACCAATGCAGAGCCAACCGCAGCCATGGCCACATCACTGCTGCTTCTCCAAGAAGCTGTCCAAGGGCTCCAGCCCTAGAGGAACACTACAGCATGTTTGCTTCTACCCTAGAAAAGTCATCCAGAAGCAGCAATTGATATTGGACAAGCCAGGAAGGAGCAAAGCTGCTCAGTCCCTTGTCTTCCTCCTGTGGGCAAGGATGTCCTGCTGGATGTGTGTCCCTCCCCTGCCCACAAGCACCAAGTCCAGCATCTGTCCGAGCAGAGCTGCTGCAAACTCAAGAGTCTCAAGCCACACACCCACAGCAGCTCACAAGGTGGGACTTGCTGAACCTCAGTTCCCAGCACAGGACCCTGAGCCAGGATTTGGCTTCTCACCCTCACGTTAATCAGGGCCTGAGCATCTGGTCCAGGCAGGCTCCTTCCCCCCAGCTCTGAGCAGGGCAGCAGGACAGCTGGTGGCTCTCTGACCCCATGGAGGGACCTGCAGGTAGGAAGCCTTCCACATGGGGAGGCTGCTGGTGCCCCTCTCCAGCAGGGCTTGACAGCAGCTTGGCAGAAAGGCACCAGGAGGAGGGAGGGATGCGGGGGGAGGTCACACAAATCCCCTAAATTAGCATTCTTGGTGCCAAAGCAGTGCTCATGCTAGAACAGCTGCCATGACCTCCACCACCAGGCTGCCCCAGATGCCAAAGCATCCTGCCCATGGCCTGGGTCACAGCAGGACAGCCAGAGCAGCCACTTCTGAGGGAGCACTTGTGATGTTGAGACCAGCAGCAACAACCAAAAGGGATGGAGAAAAGAATCTCTGCTCTTCTCAGCCTCCCAGGGACAGCCAGAGCAAGCCCCCTGCTCCCACGCTGTCCAGCCCCCTCCCACTCCTCATCCACACATCTCCCGGGGAAGAGCAGAGGGATGGTCCTGCAAAAGCTCTGACCCAGCTCTGGGTCAGGAACACCACTCACCTACCCCCCTGCAACCACCTCACTGCCCTTTCCTGAAGGGTTTCTATGGTCCTCTCAGTTGGGTGCACACGTGCAGGGGGACAGAGCCCTGAGGTCAGCT
Source organism: Brachypteracias leptosomus (assembly GCA_013401335.1). Lineage (NCBI taxonomy): Eukaryota > Metazoa > Chordata > Aves > Coraciiformes > Brachypteraciidae > Brachypteracias > Brachypteracias leptosomus. The sequence goes on along the minus strand of VYZX01016979.1, from coordinate 76,108 downwards.
CAGGGGCACAGTTGGATGATGAGACACTGGCCCAGGTTGCCCAGGGAAGCTGTGCATGCTCCAACCCTGAATATATCCAAGGCCAGGTTGGATGAGGCCTTGAGCAACCTGGTTTAGTGGGAGGTGTCCCTGCCCATGGCAGAGGGGTTGGAACATGATGATCTTTAAGGTCCCTTCCAACCCAAACCATTCTATGAGTCAAAGCATGGTTCTTCAGTCTGCAGCACAGCTCCTCTTCCAAGTTATAACTTCAGAATTACCCAAACACGGGGGGTTGCAGGTTCCAGCACTGCTGCTGAGCACACACAGCGTCACTGCAGCTCTGCAGACAGGTGGTTGTCACTGCTGTGTCCTGTGGTGTGACACCCCCACCCCACCTCCTAAGTCATTCATTCTACAGAACACGGAGTGAAGATGCAACCTGCAGAGAACATCCATTAAACAAGAAACGGGTTGTCCTGGAGCAAGAAGGGGAAGGTTTGATGCAACACACAGTGAAATTAAAAGTTCCCTCAGTTCTGTCATGAACATCTTGCCTTCAGCTTCAGAGCCCCTGATCCATTGCTGAGCCAGCACTGTGCCCTTGTGGCCAAGAAGGCCAATGGCATCCTGGGGTGTGTTAGAAGGGGTGTGGTCAATAGGTTGAGAGAGGTTCTCCTGCCCCTCTACTCTGCCCTGGTGAGGCCACAGCTGGAATAGTGTGTCCAGTTCTGGGCCCCTCAGCTCAAGAAGGACACAGAACTGCTGGAGAGAGTCCAGAGCAGAGCCACAGAGATGCTGAAGGGAGTGGAACATCTCCCTTGTGAGGAAAGGCTGAGGGAGCTGGGGCTCTTTAGCTTGGAGAAAAGGAGACTGAGGGGTGACCTCATTAATGGTGATAAATAGGTAAAGGGAGAGTGTCAGGAGGATGGAGCCAGGCTCTGCTCAGGGACATCCAGTGATAGGACAAGGGGCAATGGGTGTGAGCTGGAACAGAGGAGGTTCCACATCAATAGGAGAAGAAACTTCTTCATGGTGAGGGTGCCAGACACTGGCCCAGGCTGCCCAGGGAGGTTGTGGAGTCTCCTCTGGAGATGTTTCAAGCCCCCCGGATGTGTTCCTGTGTGACCTGCTCTGGGTGACCCTGCTCTGGTGGGGGGGTTGGACTGGGTGATCTTTGGAGGTCCCTTCCAACCCCTAACATTCTGTGATTCTGTGATCCCTCCTTGCCCCAGTGGGCCAAAGTAAATCATCAGCCTCCAGACAGACACATTTGACTTCAGACATTATGTCTGCACTTTATGGTTGAAGCTGGCAGCCAGGACAGGCTCTCTTACAGTATCTGCCTTATCACCTGCCTGGAAAGATCTCACAGGCCTCCTCCAGACTCTCCAGAGCTGCCGTCCAGTCTGTTCTGTCCTTACATCTCTCACTGCAGATTTCCCTCCCTGCAAGTGCCCCAAGTTATCCTGCCCTGCCAGCCACCAGCAGCTTCAGCTCCTGCTTCAAGGAGGTCATTGCACTACAAAGGGACCAGAGATCTCCCCAGCCTATGACAAGAGAAGCCCATCAAGCACCAGCTTCACACAAGAGGGTCCAGCTTTACCACGTAATGGAATTAATTGCAGACAGATACAGACCATGAGGCTGCACCTTTCTGGACAAAGAAAAGTTGCCCTTCTAAATATCAAAGGCAAGAGAAAAGAATGAGATCCGTGTACAAAAGGGCAGCTCTACCCAGTGGCAATTGTATATTTAGAAAGCTGCAAGGCTGGGAGAAAATGTGACAGGTCAGGAAGGAGAAACAGGTTGCACCAAGGGCAAGGTTTTCAAGCCCAAATGTATTCATCCATTTTTTAAAGATCTAAGGTGCTAGAGAAGAATATTTGACTCTAGCAAGTGCTGGAACTTTATGCATTATTCAAACCGGGTGAATGTTTGAAGACCAGAGCCCTGGAAGGCTTCAATGAGAACAAGTCACCTTCCCAGCAAGGACTTGGGGTGTTCTGTGGCATCCCCAGGGAGGAGGTGGCTGTGATGGTTTCCAGGGCAGCCCCATCCCCTCTCTGCCCCCAGACCACACAGACAATCCCAGCGAGATGCACTCAGGGTACATCCAGGGAGATGATTCCTGACCCACATGTGTCAAACACAACCCAGAGCAAAGCAACAGGCAGAAGTGGGGTGAGAAAGCAGAAACAGCAGGACAAAGTGCAGTGAGAAGGGTAACACAAGGGCATGCAGTGATAGGACAAGGGGCAATGGTTTTAAACTAGACAAGGGTAGGTTTAGATTAGACATCAGGAAGAAATTCTTTAACATAAGGATGGTTGATCACTGGAACAGGTTGTCCAGAGATTGGTGGAAGCCCCATCCCTGGTGACATTCAAGGTCAGGCTTGATGGGGCTCTGAGAGACCTGCCCTAGGTAGAGATGTCCCTGCTGACCACAGGGAGGTTGGACTAGATGACCTTGGAAGGTTCCTTCCAACCCAACCCATTCCATGATAATACAGCACACCCATGGTAAGTACAACCCACATCTCTCCTCCTCCAATTCAACACTCTCCTGGGGCAGACAACCCATAGTCACATTGCAGGAGCACCTCACTCTGCTGCATTTCATGTTATAAATCCAAACAGAAGAATAGAAAAAAAGGTGCCAGACAGGGCCTGGTTTTCAGACAGGCAGCAGGAGCTCACACACAGACCAGGCCTTGCTTCTGCGGATGAGGAGACATCTGCCTTGCCCTCTCCCTGCTCTCCACCCTTGCCTTTCACAAGTTTCATTTCCTTCATTAGCATCTTTTCTTTCCCTTCAGATTTCCTCTATCTGCTTTTTTTTAAGGGACATCTTAATCACCTCGCTTCAAGGATTTGTTTGCTTCACACCTTTAATTTCTTTCCTCTGTCTGACTCCAATCCAAGCTCTGCAGCCTTTCTCCCTTTATCTAGTGCCAGAAGGATGGGAACTGGAGCATGGTCTGGCTCACCTGCCACCAAAGCCAGGGATGTTCTGCACAAGAATACATGGATGCATCCCAAGCATGAACACCACACTGTGCTGGCCATAAATGTTCTATCACTATAGAGAAAGGGGAATTTTATTGATAATTCATAATGCAACAACTTCCCAGTTAAGTAGCACAGTCAAGTACAGAAGGGACATCAATATGGAGCAGTCACCAATTTCTGCAACAGAGGACGAGAAAGAAGCTGGCCCAAACTTCCTCATCTTTCCCCTACGTGAAAGACTTTTGGAAAAGAAAACAGCATTGAAGAAGGACCACTTTTTAAAGTGGAAAATATTTTCCTCAACCAGCAACACAACTTCCAAAGCAAACCCAAAACACTTCAACCAAACCCGCAACCAATGAACTTTCCTCTTGCACTCAGGGGCTATTTGAAGCCCCAGGATGGGCAGAGCATTCAGCATCTCCACTCAACAGCAAGCTCTGGAGGTCCATCAACCCCGGGGCTGATCCCACAAGAGCTGGGCATGGCCTCAAACCACCACTCCTTTGAGCAGTGGGTGGGGAGAAGCTACTCAGACGTTTTGTTCCGATACATCTTCTGGGTGCCTGGCAGGAGACTCTGTGGTCTGCAGAGTGCTTGGAATCCCTTCCCAGGGCTTCAAGAGCCTGTTTGAATACCTGAGGCCATGTACTCAATGGTGTCCCATCCCTTCATCTGCAACACAACCCAACTGAGTAATTTTCACATTAGGATCCAAGGTACAGCAAATAACCCATCTGGCCCTTAAAAAGGGGCATTTACTGCTTGTGAGACATAGACACACAACAGCAAATCGATGCCATAAAAGCCCACGAGGCTTTAAGTTATTCTTTTTTTTTTTTTCCAGAGCAGGATTTGAATCAGTAATAGAGTCACAGACGTGACAGCAAAGAAAAATGATTCAATAGAGGCTGAGCAAGGGAGCACCATCCATCCTGCACACCGAGAGAGACAGGTCAGGAGCGTCGGAGCAAGAGGATGGAGCTGTGCAGCTAAAGACCATCATCATGCACACACAGAAAGGTGCTAATTAGGACTCTTCTCTGGCAATTCCTGGCTTTTAAAATATATAACTTTGTAGCCCTGGGACTATGCTTTTTTGGTTTTGTGGGTTTGTATTATAGATGCAACCTGTCTATAATGCACATTAGCATTTTTCCACATGGCTCTGCTCCCACCCTCCAATAGAGCAGCCTAAGTGTCCTTGTTCCGGCTTGCTTTCATCTCATCTCATCTCCTGGAGGATGAATAATGGAGCAGTGGTGAGGAGAAGAAGGGAGCAGACAGGCCTGTTCAGAGTCAGACCAGACAGTGAGAGCTTAAACCCTCGACTGGCTAAATTAGAAGGAAGCTCTGGTGGTTTGCATCTACCCACAATAACCCTCCTGGGAAAGGAGCTCCCACAAACCCAATTTAAAGCCCCCATTATGAAAGGGAAGAAAGAAAACAAGGAATTAGGTTTTACATTCTTCTTTTTCCCCTAGGTGTGGTGTGCTGAGACATCCCCGAGATGGGCAGTTCCCTCTAGAGATGATCCATGTTCACCTCAGGGAGTCACAGGAGGGTCTCATGAGTTTCCCCCATCAGGATGTGCCTTATCACAGGCTAATTACTCACAGACAATCATCATCACACTCACAGCAATCATCAGTTATAAACAGGAGTCCAGCAACATGATGCTGGTCCAGCAGTTCCCTCACAGAAATGCCCCGCTCTTGACAAGGGCACATCTTCAAACCTACCAGTGACTAAGGCAGAAGGTAGATTTGACAACACTCCAGTTTCTATTTCAAAAAGCCTTCTTAGGGAGCAGTGTGCACCCCCATTTTACTGAAAAAAACCCAAAAGGCCAAGCTCAGTGAACTTGCTGGGGCCAAACAGCAAGTAGGACATGACAACAGGACTCCATGGCTACTACCAAAAGGTTGGACTAGATGATCCTCGAGGTCCCTTCCAACCAGGCATTCTATGATTGATTCAAAGACATTGGTGTCCTCCAGAATACTATGCCACAAGCAACCAATTTTATATCCCTGGCTTCAAACTAGTTCCATTATTTATTCTCACATGCTGATATAGAATCGTAGAGTTGTCAGGGTTGGAAGGGACCTCAAAGATCATCCAGTTCCAACCCCCCTGCCATGGGCAGGGACACCTCCCACTACATCCGTTGCTCACAGCCCCAGCCAGCCTGGCCTTCCAAATGTCCAGGGATGGGGCTTCCAGCACCTCTCTGGGCAACCTGGGCCAGTGTCTCCCCCCCCTCCTGGGCAACAACTTCTTCCTAACGGCTCATCTGAATCTCCCCACCTTTAGTTTTGAGCCATTCCCCCCAGTCCTACCACTCCCCACCAGCCTCAAAAGTCCCTCCCCAGCTTTCAGATCCTGGAAGGCCACCAGAAGGTCCCCTGGGAGCCTTCTCTTCTCCAGCCTGAACAACCCCAACTCCCTCAGTCTGTCCTTGTAGGAGAGGTGCTCCAACCTCTGATCATCCTATGAAACAGGTCAAACCTACAGACCCTTCAGAAGTTCCTCAGCCTGATTGAGGAGGCTGAACATCAGCTTGGCTCAGGCAGCACAAGCAGTTAATGCAGTATCTTCAGAGGTAATTAAAGAGCTAATCAATTTGAGAAGCTGAGCCTGGCTGGCAAGAGGCAGCAGAGTTATTGCTCCTTTGCTTTAGCAGACACAGGAGGAGGACAGGGAGCTGTAATGACCCGGGGCAGATGCAGACCCGGCCCTTCCCAGAGTGGAGGTTTGCTTTGGTAACCTCCTGAGACACTCACTCTGAAGTGTCCTGAGCACAGGCTTGGTCCTCAGCAAGTGTATCAGCACTTGAGGAACAGAAACGTTAAAGCAATTAAGTCTGGAGAGGTTCTTTTTCTCTATATCCATTCAAATCCTGTGGAACATTCCCCAGCTTAAGCTTTTCTGCAAAAAATTATCAGTATAAAGCACCAAGTTTTTCCTGAAGAACAGGAGGAGAGGAAAAAGCAAAGCTGAAAGCAAGGAACAGGAGGGATGGGACAGAAAATCCTCCCTAAAAATGCCAAATTTTCCACCCCAAATCAAAACGTTGCCCTTTTTGTAAGTCACAGGCTTGTTTCTTCTGGCATTTTCCAGTGGAATGACACCAATTTTATAAGAGAACTGTTTAAACCCAGCTGCTAGGCTGCTTAGCCCATTGTTTGACCTGCTCACCCCCCAGCTTTGTCCTCCAAGAGACAACAAAAAGCTGCTGAGGACAAGGACCTTGCAGGAGCCTGTTTGCTCTTCAGCCTCAGGCTCTGTGTGACAGCCCTGAATTGTCTCCCGTGTACACAAAACATTTTCCATTTAAACGGTCAATAAAGTGTTTTCTCTGAACCATGACCAAGAGATGAGGCAACACTCTCCCCTTCTGCAAACAGGCTTCTGCTGGGTGCCTGGAAACCACCGGCGTGCCCCAGAGCACACCTCATGGATGGCTCCAAATGAGCAGCAAGAACTCAAATTACTGAGCATCAAAGCTTGGGCGAGTAAGGTCTGAACAAGAGTCATTGGCCCAGGGCCACCAACCAGGCTGGAAAACAGCTCAGGAGTCCTGGCTCCCAACTCTTTCCACTCTACCCACTAGACCAAGCTAACGATGACTTGCTGGTTCCATCACACTCTGTTCTTTCCAGGATGAAGTCAGAGGTGAATGTTTCCTGCAAAGGGAAATCCATGGGGGATATGGCCCAGGATACAAGCAGTGCAAAGCAACCATAGAATCACTCAGGTTGGAAAAGACTTCTAGGATCAAGTCCAACCTTTGTCCAACATCTCCCTGACCCCTAGACCATGTCCCAAAGCACCACATCTACTCCTTTGTTGAACCCGTCCAGGGATGGGGACTCCACCCCCTCCCTGGGCAGCCTGGTCCAGTGCCTGACCACTCTGTCAGTAAAGAACTTCTTCCTAATGTCCAAGCTAAACCTCCCCTGGTGCAACTTGAGGCCATCACCTCTTGTCCTGTCATTAGTCACTTGGGAGAAGAGCCCAACCCCAGCCTCATCACAACCTCCTTTTAGGTAGTTGTAGAGAGCAACTCAATGTCCTCATGGAAAAAAGTAGGAGAGAGATCATGCAAGCAAGTAAGTGATGTTATCTTTCTGCAGCCTTTTGGTTTCCTTTGCCCCAGCTGCTCTGGCCACATCCAATCCCACCCAGTCCCCCTGCCATGACCTCTTCTTCTGCTGAGCTCACCAGTCTGGTTGCAAGTCATGAACAACCTTCCAAAGCTGAGTTATGAGAAAACAAGTGCACTGTGAGCAGTGAATTATCAATCCACTACCGAGACTTCAAGGAAAAACTGCAAGAACAGGACATTTCCTCCAAGGCCTCTCTAAGCAGCAATAAATCTCTCAGCTGTCACCCAAACTAATTCTAGGCTGCCTTTAAGGTCACAGAGTGGATGAGCAGTGCCTTGTTTCTAGGACAAGGTAGATCAAGGGAACCTCATTTCCACACTCCTTTTCTACTTGGGGACTGCTGAGTCAAAGAATCCCAGTGTGGTAGAGGCTGGAAGGAACCTCTGGAGATCATCTTGTCCAATCCCCCTGCTCCAGCAGCTCACCCAGACCAGGGGGCCCAGCATCGTGTCCAGCCACCTTTGGAATCTCTCCAGACAAGGAGACTCCACAACCTCTCTGGGCAGCCTGGCACAGGCTCCAACACCCTCACAACAAACAACTTTCTCCTCCTGCTCACATGGAACCTCCTGGGTTCCACTTGGTGCCCGGTGCCCCTTGTCCTGTCCCTGGGCACCACTGACAAGAGTCTGGCCCCAGCCTCTTGCCCCCACCCTTTAGTTCTTGATCAGCATTGATCAGATCCCCTCTCAGGCTTCTCTTCTCCAGCTCAGCAGCCCCAGGGCTCTCAGCCTTTCCTGGGCACACAGATGCTCCAGGCCCCTCAGCAGCTTCAGAGCCTCCACTGGACTCTCTTCAGAACTGGACCCAACACTCCATCCATGGCCTCACCAGCTCAGGAGAACATCGCTTGACCTGCTGGTCACACTCTCTTTCATAGAATAGAATCATAGAATCATTTAGGTTGGAAAGGACCTCTAGGATCATCAAGTCCAACCATCATCCCAACATCTCCCTGACCCCTAGACCATAGCCTCAAGTGCTACATCTACTCGTTTTTTAAACCCCCCTAGGGATGGTGACTCCACCACCCCCCTGGGCAGCCTGGTCCAGTCCCTGACCACTCTGTCAGCAAAGAACTTCTTCCTAATGTCCAATCTAAACCTCCCCTGATGCAACTTGAGGCCATCACCTCTTGTCCTGTCATTATTGATTTTGGAGAAGAACATCCACCTCGGGAGACCATTTGCCTCTTTGGTCACAAGGGCCCATTGCTGGCTCATGGTCAACCTGTTGCCCCAGGACTTCCAGGTCCTTCTCCATGGAGCTGCTTTCCAGCAGCTCAACTCCTCACCTGTACTGGTCCACAAGAGTGACCCAGCTTAGAGTACCTGATGCCAGTGGGATGATCAGCTCTGACCACGATGCAGGCACCAGCTGTACAGGAAAGAGCTCAATTTCTTCAAACAGTCTCCAAAACAGAAATAGAAGTGAGCAGAAGTGCAGGATGCAGACCCCACCCCACCCCCCTGCTGGGCACCACAACTGCTCAGCTTTGCAACCCCAACTAGACCATAACAGCTTAGGCATGGGACAAACCTTCAGCATCTATCCTTGTAGTGCCTGAGGCCAACAAAGGCTCAGCCCGACCATGACTCCATTGTGAGCTGCAGAATCTCACCCTGGCACTTCTCCCAGCAGACAAGGCTCCACAGCCCCTGCCAGCCAGGGTTGCCTCAGTAACTGTGTGCTGGCTCCAGCTCTCAGGAGGGGGGGAATGCAACAAGCTCCTCAGAGGATCTGAGCAAGGACTGCTGCAGCCTGAGCTCTGAAAGCCAGAGCTTAGGACTTGAGACAGACAGGTTGGATGCCACCACACGCCCCTCTGCAGGACCTTGTGCTGGATCCTGCAGAACATCTGCCATGTCTCCTCCTTTACCTCTTTGCACAAAACCCAAGGGGATTCCTTTTCTTTTCCTTAAAATTCACATCCACAGGGACACTCAAAGATTAAGATTCCTCCACTGGAACAACACGGATGCTCTGGTCCGGTCAGTCACTACATGACTGTGTGGGAGGTGTCCCTGCCCATGGCAAGGGGGTTGGAACTAGATGATCTTTGAGGTCCCTTCCAACCCTGACAATTCTGATTCTATGAGTATAAAACTTCTTATGTCAATTAAACACGCACCATGGAGAACCCAAAACACGGAGAGTAAGGAAGGGTCCATCACTAACTGACACCTAAATGCAGCCCAGATGATTCTTCCCCACCAGTTAAAGCTTTCAGTGAAGGACTTTATCACAAGCACCTTCCCCAAACCCACAGAAGCTGTTCCCCAGTCAAAGAGGGTTCAGCTTTCCAAGCTGCCCCCCCTAAACAATATGGTTTAAGCACAGGACTTGCCATGAGACAGCAGAAAGATGATATACTCTGGTATCAGCTGACCAAGAGGAAGGAATTTAGTCAAGCTTGTGCTGCAGTCTCTGCTTTTAACACCAGTTTAGACTAAAAGTTTTCCCAAAGCTAGAGCAGCAATACCAGGGTCCTCCCTCAGCTCAGACACCCTCACACCACATATTCCTAAGTCTAAACTCATGCAGGGTGCCTTCTCTTGCTCCATAATCACTTCTAGCAGGGAATTCCACAGACTTTGGGATTAAACCCACATAAATAAATATCTATATTCCTTTGATCCCTTCAAAATTATCTTTTTTAAAAAGAAATAAATTCCATGCCATTCTTGTTTTGCTTTTGCATCCTGCTGCTCTCACTGGCTCGGGGACGTGACATTTCCATAACACACTTGGTTCCACTGAAATCAAGATAATTCCCAGGCTGTGGCCTTTCCAAAGGTAGGAGTCACGACTGGCTTTCTTACATCTCAAATATTGATGCCCTCTTGTCTTTCTCTGAGACAACCTCCAAGCTGCTGCCAGCCCGAGGAGGGAAGGGCAGGAGTCGCGGCAGGGACATGCTGCCAAGTTGGAGGAGTATTTTTAGACCGAAGAAAAAGAAAACCTGGGGATTTATCAGAGAATTATTAATATGAACGTGGCACTAATTGCAGCAGCATTCTGCTTCCCCTTATAGAAATTGGGTTTATTTCCAGCTTCTCCAGGTTCCTAGACAAGGAAATTGGTGCTTATCCAACCACTGCAAAGCCTTGGGCAAAGCCACCAAGACAGAAGAGCATGGATGTTTGGGGGGGTGTCTCTGCTAGGCCTTAAGTGGATAATAATAAGAAGGGTCACCTTCCCAAAGCCAACTTTCCCCCCTGCCATGGGCACAAAACAAGGTCAGATGGGGAATGAGCCTTGGTGCAAGCACGGCATAAACACACTGATGATCACACCAAATTCGAGACATGGTCTAGGGGTCAGGGAGATGTTGGATGAAGGCTGATGATCCTAGAGGTCTTTTCCAACCTAAATGACTCTATGGTTCCATGATTCTAAATCTTCATATTCTCTGGAATATCTTTCCCTGCCCATGGCAGGGGGGTTGGAACTAGATGATCTTTGAGGTCCCTTCCAACCCTGACAATTCTATGATCTTGCCCTGCGGAGACTTGTTGACATGTGGATGATCAAGGCAGTTAATCCAAATAAGATTTGCAGAGGTAAACTGGATTACATTCCTGGGTGGGCACTTAGTTAGAACTAGGAGCAGGCTTCATTCAATTTAGCTTTGAAGTCAACAAATTCAGGCCACTTTTATTCTGTATGAGAGCAGCCGTGCTCTAGGCATGTAGTTCAAGTAAATCCACTCTAAATTCATGCTGTTAGTTAGTTTGGACTGATTTTCACCCAAGTATCCCTCGTTTGAAGCAAGGCTCCAGAAGGACCTCCTTGAGCTGCTCCAGGAGGTGGTGTGGAGGCAGCAGATACAGCTCCCACATCAACAGGCAGTGGGGTCGGGGAGGCTGAGGAACAATTTCAGCTCCTTCTGAGATGAAACATCAGTGATCTACCTTGGTCCTTGCAGGTCAACCGAAGCCCCAGCAGAGCCAAGCTGGTGGAACAATTGCTCCAGATTTGCTGCTCCAAGTTAGTGACCAGGCAACATTTGGGCTTTCAGCCCGTTTTTCTACGAGAGTCAGTTTTGGCTTGGCTGTGCAGACAGATTCTTTGACAGAAGGACAGGGGAGAAGGGGGAGGGAAGGAAGGATTTCATTTCTCCGGAGAAAGCTGCTGCTGCCAAGGAGCAGAATCCAATACCCTGGGGAGAAAAGCTCTCGACAAAAGCCTGAGCCATGGGAATGGTGTAACTGGCATTGCAGGAGCAAACCTGGACAGAGCTACTGGTTGGCATCTGGAAAGTGAAAGAGCTGAACGGACTGAGCCGTGCTAGTAATGCAGTGATGGGAGGGCAGAGGTGCAGAGGAGGGGGAGGAGATGGGGCTGTACCTGACCAGGCAGGCAGCAGTTGGGACACAGCCCATCATCATCCTCAGGCTGATTTGAGAGCAGCTCCAGGAGCAGCAGGTGATGGTTTTGTCTCTCCCCTTGCACACTCCCACATCCTCTGTCTCACACAAGCTCATTTCAGCAGGTCTCTTTTCAATACAAAGGCTGCTGCAGCAGCAAATATCGAATATATTACAAAGCAATTCATTGAGCTGGAGGGAGAGGTTCTGGAGGGAATCCTATCGAGATAAGATAAGCAGCAACTTGGCTGCAGAGACAGAAACCGATCAGAACCTGGGATCTGTTTTGCCTCTCTGAGCTAATTCATATTTGGTGAAAGAACACACACACATAAATATCCCAGTCAGGTGCTGTCCTAGCCTCTGAAAGGCAAAACACCCAAACCACCTCCTGGAAACATCAGCAGATAAAGTGTTAAACTTCACTGTATTTCCCTGTACACTGGCAAAAAAAAATACCAGCCAAGTTTTAGTAGAAAGCCAGCTCCAAAAGTGAGTTGGAGGGTAGATTTTGGAGGATGGAAGCCCCAAAGACAATTAAGCTCTGACCAGTTTGGTGGATCAAGTACAAGCTCAGACACCTATAGACACTTTTCCCCCTGCTTGTACTTGATGGAATAGTTCTACTCAACCTGTGGCCTTGTTCATATGAGGAAACCAGCAGATCCTTCAACCAAATCAGTTCAAAAGTTGAACTCAGCCTCTATTACCTACACAGAGCATCTGAGCCAAGGGAATAATGAGTTTTACCTCTCTCTGTTCACAAATGGGTTGGAGCAACTTACGGTTTCCTGAATCTATTAATGATGGGAAATGTGCGAGATTATTCCTGCAAATAATTACTTCTTGATCTCGAAGTTTGCTCAGGGAAAAGTGCTCATGAGTGAGAAAATCTATTATTCAAACAACGTTTGTTGTTTGGGGATTTGTGTCACTGGAACCACATTTGTGGTTTACTACCAACTAAGCCCAACTTCAGGTTTCTTCATGGGTGGGGGAGGGAGGCATTTAAAATCTCATTTTTCAGAGAATCCACCTTGTTTTCTTATTCCAATAAGTGTTTTTCACCAGTATTTGCTTAAAAGGTTTTGAATATTTATTGGGAGGAAAAAAAAGCTATTTTATTAATATTCTATGACTGTTTTCCCAGCATGTAGATATTCTAACTAACAACAACAGCATTAAGCAAGACCTTGAATTCCTCCTAAGCCTGCAGAGCACAGGGACAACTTCAGCTGCACCCAGCTGGGGACAGACCTTTAATTTCTGCTCAGCTTCCCACTTCTTCTCATGACAGATGAAGTTCTGATCACCAATAGAATCACAGAATCATTTAGGTTGGAAAAGACCTCTAGGATCATCAAGTCCAACCTTTGTCCAGCATCCCCCTGACCCCTAGACCATGTCCCAAAGCACCACATCTACCCGTTTGTGGTGACTCCACCACCTCCCTGGACAGCCTGCTCCAATGCCTGACTAAAATAACACCCATTCCTCAGACTTTTGTTACAAAACCATGTGATTTTCCCACTCTGGTGCAATACAATCTTTTCCCAACGTCAGGACTCTCCATCCCACATGGAGCTGGGATTCTTCAACCCTGTTTAAGAAAAAAACCCAACCAACGCTCTCAAGGNCCCAAGTCCTTTTCTCCAGGGCTGCTCTCAAGCCAGTCCCTGCCCAGTCTACAGCGGTGCTTGGGATTGCCCCGACCCAGCTGCAGGACCTTGCACTTGGTAGTTTCTCTAGGAAAGCGCTGAGCTCCCACCACAAACTCTTTCCTCCCAGTCTCTGGTCCCTTTGCCCAAAGATACTTTAATTATCCTTTTCCAGAAGCATTTCTTGCCCTCTGCCCCCAGTTCAGGTTACATTCAGCCGCTGCCAGAGAAGCGGTGCAGCCTTTCAGCCTGTAGTAATTAAAAAGAGGCAAGAATGGAGAAAATTAGCTCTCAAACTTCAACAACTCTGCTTCATGCCTCCCTGGGCTTTGTCAGAACAAGCTGCCGCTGCCTGATATTAGAGTTTTACAGAAAAAAAAAATAAGAAGGTGTGAATGGGGGTGAGGCAGCTCTGAGGCTGCTCTCCACATCCATGTGCACACGTGGGACACCCACAGCCAGGCACACGCAGATGAAAGGTTATAGGGTAGTAAGCAAGGAAAGCAATTGGGACTGACTGGGATTGACATTGTTAACACCAGAATAGTCTGGAAACATCACGTCCTGCCCTGCACGGGAGCAGAGGCACAAGGAGCCCAGCACAAAGCTTGCCATGTTACAAAAGGGAGCATCCCAAGCAAGCTCTTGGGTCTCCAAGCATCCGTGCTGGGCTTGCACTGGGGAAATGGAAGGAAAACCATCCTCCCTGTAAGTGTGTGAAGAAAGAGAACAATTTTTCAACTTGCTAAGCTTTGCATCCACCACTGTTTAAGCACACATAGAATCATTTAGGTTGGAAAAGACCTCTAGGATCATCAAGTCCAACATCTTCCTGACCCCTAGATCATGTCTTAAAGAGCCACATCTACTCTCTTTGTGAGCTCCTCCAGAGATGGCGACTCCACCCCCTCCCTGGGCAGCCTGGTCCAGTCCTTGACCACTCTGTCAGCAAAGAACTTCTTCCTAATGTCCAATCTAAACCTCCCCTGGTGCAACTTGAGGCCATCACCTCTTGTCTTGTCATTAGTCACTTGGGAGAAGAGCCCAACCCCAGCCTCACCACAACTTGCTTTTAGGAAGTTGTAGAGAGCAATGAGGTCTCCTCTCAGCCTCCTCGTCTCCAAGCTAAACAATCCCAGTTCCCTCAGGCACTCCTGGGCAGGAGGCACATCCTAAGCTTCCAAAATGCAAGAAAGAGGCTGGCAGGAGACAGGCACATCCTACATGGGCAGCAGAACCCCTGCTCCAGCTGCACCACCAGTCCTTCCCCAGCCTTTAGGGGAATTCTGCTCTTAGAGATCTTATCAAGCTACCTGCTGCAGCTCTCTCCTGCCTGGCTGGACTCTCATGATTTGAAGTGCTACTTGAGCTCCTCCACAACCCATTTCCCTGCTCATCCCCCCATCTACACTCCAGCAACTCTGCAGCAAAACCCTCCCCAAGTATGACTTCATCTTGCTGCACTCCCAAGAGCTGCTGGTGTGAAATGTGCTTCTGGAAATCACCAAGTCCAAGCCCAGCAGCATTTGTTAATGCAAATACCTTGAGCTGTCCCTAAGCCTTCGACTTCCCTCCTTCCCACAACTGCAGCACTCAGAGCAGCTTAGTGCTTATTCCTTCTAACAGTCCATGCAAATCAGTATTACCATGCCATGATGGGGGAACAGAAAACTGCATTTCTTGGGTTAAGGAAAGAGATTTGTTTGGGCTGGATTTGGCTTTTTTCCCTTTTTAAAGGCGTGCTGTGAAAAATAAGAGCTGCTTTTGGAGAGGTAAGAGATAAATAGGCCTTTAAAGGAACAACTTTGCAAGGCAAATAGGAAAAGTCTGTTTCAAAGTACAACTCTGATAGCACAGGGTAGCTTTTAGCTCCCATGGTCCTTACTGCCCAGATTCCCACTGTGGGATCTGGTGCTTCCAACACTAAACAGGAGAGAATCTCTCTGCACAGTCAGGTCACCAGTGGGATCTACACTCAGTAGTGTTAGGGTCACAAAATCATACAATTATTTAGTTTGGAAAGGACCTCTAGGATCAGCAAGTCCAACCTTTGTCCAACATCTCCCTGACTCCCAGACCATGTCCCAAAGCACCACATCTACTCGTTTGTTGAACCCCTCCAGGGATGGGGACTCCAGCACCTCCCTGGGCAGCCTGGTCCAGTGTCTGACCACTCTTCCACTAAAGAACTTCTTCCTAATACCCAATCTAAACAGATCCTATAGATCCCAAGCTGTGTGTTTGCTCAGCACAGCTCTACCCTTTCCCTCATGCCATCCTCAGAACGTGCTGGTTACCCTTGGCCGAGTCCCATCTTTGTGCCTTCTCTTACCATCAGGGCATCGATCATCACTTACAAGCACATTCATACATAACCCAACCTCAACAGGCTCTTATCTCTGCTGGGAGTTGCAGGAGCACATAGGAAAACCTGGCTCTAGCACAGCCTTTGAGAGCAGATAGCATGAAGCCCAAATCTGTATTTCACAAATCTAAATTGCATTTCACAAGTAATTTATCCTCCTGCTAGGACGAGCATGGAAACTCAACATCAGAGGATTGCAAATACACTAGTTCTGTATTTCTAGGAACACATCGACTTCTATATAACCTGTAACATCTTGTAAGGTGCCTTTACACATTAAGCACCACTGGTTCCATTATAGAGATGGGGAAACTGGGACACAGATGTCCCCAAAGGCACTACAAGGCCAGTAGCAGGAATACTCAGGGTTCAAGATTCCCGGGACAATGCCCTAACTTACAAGCTACACCTGCTCTTACAGGAGTAAGGATTTATTTCAATATCTATTGATCAAGAAAAACACCCCAACGCTTTGTACAGAGGATTAATGAATTACCCACTAATTCTCACCACAGCAGTAGAAAAGTCCAGAAACTTCAGAGTCACTATGACAACTACTTGTTAGAAGCTCTTGTGCTGAGCAAGACACGTTGTCCATCACCAACATCTAACTGGGACCAAATTTAGAGGTCCAGCCCTCCCTACATAGTCAGTCAGCAAGAACCAGCTCCCACAGCCCTTGAACACTGTGTTTTGTACTTCCCACACTCAAAGACTATTGAGAGGCAATCAAGTGCTCAGACTCTAAACACCCAGAATAAGAAACTCTAGGAAAAAAGGAGATCTGTATGCAAAGCACCACTGTGCCACACACGTCAAGTCACGGAATAAGTAAAGAACGTCTCGGGCTTAAGTAGCATCCTGGATGCTATTTAGTGAGGTGACACTTTATAATCTTTAATGCACTTCTAAAACATGCCCTGCTGAAGGCCCTGCTAAATTAAACGGGCTGATTGCTTTGCAATGAAGTAGATACCTGAAACTGCTACCAAATTACACGGCTCCCCTGCCCCTGATAAGCTTGTCACCAATGAATTCTTCCACCATCCCCCCCTTTTTTCCCTTCCCATATTAATGCCCTCCATCAGAAAAAGGATTCCTACCCACCGCCAAAACTCAATTTACACTATTTACTTTAATGACCTCATTTGTCATCCTAGCATGTGTGCCTGCCTCTGGGACTGCAGCCCCGCCAGTCTGCCAGAAGGTCTCATTTACAGTTTGCTCTTTCATTATTATTTTTAAAGATTAAATCGCTTCCATTTCAAGGCAAGCAGCCTGGGAACTCCCACAGCCCAGAGGACACCCAGGCACATTCAGACAGCCCATTAATATATTTTAGGGTCACATACATCTCAATCCCAACTGCCTCTCTCCTTCTGCATCATCCATCTGCTTCCATCACCTTTCACTTTGTTATTCTTTTAAATCTGTGACATTTGAATATTGCCATAACATTTCAAGTTGTGGGAGGAATTAACTTTTTTTCTTTTTTGGGGGGGAATAAGAAGAGTCTGGTAATTTCCTCCCCAAAAGCACCAGTTTGTCTGTTCTAAACTATATTTTTAATCTCACAGCTTGACTACTCCAGAGAAGTACATTCCTTCCTATTAGATTGTATTTCTCTTCCACTGTGTCTCCAATCCTGACATGTTCAGTAAAATCCAATGTTAATCAAGTCATTTAAATAGGTTAGGAAGGAACATAATTCTTCATGTTTCATTATGCTGCATGTTTAGTGGAAACAGCATTTACACAACCTGCTAGAACTATAGAGGAAGCCTCCAAAAATACAGCAGCAACCCCAAACCACAACCTGCCATCCACAGCAAGGGAGGAAGGGAGCAGGTATTTGAGAAATTAGTGATATCACCAAAACATCCCCCAGCTGGTTTGCAACATCTTTCAAAGGAGAGATCTGCCTTTATCAGCCATTTTCTTGCTCATGAGTAATTGCTCCATTTGCCTCCTCCCAACTCAGCCTCCAATCGACCGACCGGGATAAAATGAGTTTTCCCAATACAACCCTCCCCACTTGCAGTGGCCACTCCTCTGCATTTCCAGTTTATGTAGACACACTTGCAAGGCAGACTGGACATTAAATCCCAATAAAAAGCTTAACCTGAACACATTAATGACTAGGAAAGTGAAGCTAAATAAGTGCCAAACTGTGAATCAATGTTACCAGTTCCTCCGATATTTAGAAGTGTTTTCCCAGGCTAACAGAAATCTGATTTTTAACCAAAAAGAGAGCAATGAAACTTCCCTCATTACAAACTAAGAGCTCAAAGTTATATCAAAGTTCCTGAGAATCCATCTCATTTTCCTTCAGCTCATGCAACTACACAACAACTTCTTTATTCTTTTCCTTCCCCTTGTCTGAAGTCTCAATAAGCATCAGCAGAACCCTTCATATCTCCCATTAGTGATTTCCAATATGCTGCTAGGTTTCTTTCCAGTGAATAAATTGGTCCTAGACTAATAGCACTTGTTATTTATACAGAGATATCCTTGCTTAGGATGGCTTCTAAATAGACTGCTAAGGAATAACCTCTTTTCCAGATATATTTCACTCCAGTATAAGCATAGATGTTTTCTACAGAACAACACGCTGCAGATTTCTCATCAATATTTATATATCGAGCTAAACCAATATTTTAAAGCAGCTTCTAGATAATATATGATGGTAACTTGGCAATAAAACAATTGTACAGGTTATGCATGGTGTATAAGAGCATATAAATATTACTTACTGCCAGGTGATCGGGTTTGTGGGATGTCAGGAGAAGATGGAAGTTATTACAGCACAGTCCTTCTTGGATTCCCTCAATCTTGCCCTGGATGGTGACAAGCAGATGAGAGCTGCAGAAAGGCTGGGGAAAAACAAGAGAGAATTGACAACATGAGACCAGTAAAAGCATTGCTAGTGCAGTCCAAAATAATCTGCTAATACAGAGGCAAAACAACATCATCAGAGCTCTTAGGAGCATCAGGTAGTGGCAAAAAGATTCAAACACTTCAGAGGCTGTGCACTAGAGCCCTGAAAAAATAGCTCTTAGCCTCAAGATCATTATTTATTTCCTACTTTCCTTTGTAGCCTTTTTACTCTATCTGTGGAGGCCTCGTGTCATGAGCAGACTCCATCTGCTGCAGCCCAGAACGGCTGGTGCCCGTGTAGCCCGTTCAAACCCCAGACCTAAAAGGACTATTTCCTATTTCTGTGGCAGCTGCTCTCCAAAGAAACACAGGGAGAGTTTGGTTATTTTTATTACAGTGGGGAACCCACAGAATTTGCGCGTGAAGCAGGGAAGAGTTCCTATTGCTTGTGCTTTACAGGGAGGGAAAGTGAGGCACAGACCACTGAAATCACTCTAGAGAGAGCAATGAAGAGCTTGAAAAAGACCCAGAACTGGGGTTTACAAGCAAAGTCCACCCCACACAACCTGAATCTTCTCATGATCTAAAAATCCAAGGTGCAAGCTCTGCCCAGGCTGGTATATTCCTGCAAAGAGCATCACGTTTAACCAAGCAGACCTCTCTGGCACCCTCTGCCAAAGAGTTTCTGATCCATTTAGCAAGGGGTAAAGGCTCTTTCTGATAGACACGAGCCTCTCATGCTTGGCGTGTTCTGACACCTACTCTAACTGTGTAGAGGAATATTTGTAGTCGCAGCAGGTAAACGAGCTGTGGATGGGGAACACAAGTAATTTAATAGCATGAATTATTTACGCATACATTCAGGAAAGCCATCTTGCTACACAGCAGTCCCAGCAGCAGGGATTATTAATTTATAACTTAACCACAGCTACATTAAACAGAATGAGGCTTCCACAAAAACTTAACCGTGGAGACACGGAAAACATCACCTAGTCCACCCCCAAAAATACCAAAGGGTTCCCTAACAAAGCCTCAGCTGGGAGCCAACTATTGATCACATCCCTTGGGCAATGAAGCAACACCCACCAGCTTCCAATTTGCATCCAGACGTGTCTCCTTGTCTGCTGCACCCGCCCGTACAGAGCCGTGCATCTTAAAGTAGGACTTGCCTTTAAGCTTTCAAAATAGCACCAAATCCCTTTCAGAAGAGCTTTGCCAACACTTCTTTCTTCCTCCCTCAGTGAGCAAGACCCTTGAGAAGACAAGTCACCACCCCCGCTTCTGCCATCTCAGTGTAGATTCCCTTGGAGGCAAAGGGAAAAGAGGTGCCCCAAAGGGAAAAGAGGAGAAGCACTTGGAGATTGGATGCCAGGAATAACAAGATCTGACTAAAAGCTGGAGAACTTATGGAGGAAAGAGGGAGCTGGAAATAGCTAAGCAGAGAGTCAAGGAGGACATGGGGCACCAACCACAGCAGGAGCCTACAGAGGGTCAGGGTGGAGATGAGGAATTTGGGAAGATGAGCAAGGGAAACTAGGGAGAAAGACAGGACTGAAAGAGAAACACAGATGGTCAATCTGGAGGGAGGAAGCTGGTCAGCAATGAGAAGCCTGAAACTGGGAATAGGTAGGGAACCAGAGGCAGGACTGAGCACAGGACAAGAGGAGCTCCACGCATCGGAGCTCCACTCACCAGCTTTAACTCAGCCTTTTGAAGTGAGCTGTTTACACGACAAACCCACACCATGCTGTGCAATCCCGAGACTTCTTAGAGATCCTGTTCCTTGCTTTAGCTCCTGACCATATGTTTCATATCCTTAAACCCTGCTTGGGTGTCTTCTACCATCTGCAAAGAAACAGAAGCCACCACTCTATGCACACTCCCAGCATACTATTTATCCTGATAAACATGTAAGGGCTGGACTGCCTGAGTCCATAATGCCATGCAGAGGGACCTGGAGAGGCTGGAGAGGTGGGCCCAGG
>VYZX01016979.1:24591-55659 GCA_013401335.1 Brachypteracias leptosomus | reverse complement strand
GTGTAGGGAGGTTGGACCAGATGACCTCTAGAGGTCCCTTCCAGCCTAAAACATTCTACGATTCTATAATGCACCATGGTCAACATGAAGCAATCTGACAAAGCACAACCTCGTGGCAGAGCCAACGCTGCTGTGAACTCTTTGCTAAAGATCAAAGGGTTGAATTCCCTGGTTTTGATGATTTTGAGTGTTGCTGCTTTCAGGAGAGGGGCTTGGTGCTTCCTGAACATACATAAATGTACCCACACCGGGGTCAGAAGAAAAGGCACCCGAAGAAACTCCAGCCCAACTGAGCAGCAAGGAGAGAGCACGTGATGGACCCAGCAGAGCAGCTCTTCCCCTGCCTTGCACAGGTGTATTTCTGGCACTTTCAAGAAGCTTGGTTTTGACCTACTTAGGAATCACTTTGTGGTACTGCATAAATCAGCAGCCAGTGAGATATCTTGGGGCAGCCCACCTAAATCCCAAGCCTCTCTACCCCAGGGATGAAGATGCACCCTACTAATGCCAGCACCCAGCAGCCTCCCTGTAAAAAGGAGAGGTGGGGAACATCTTTACTCCTTGGCCTGAGTTAGAACTGTCACATTTTAACTGCATGCAGTTACTAACAAAGAGCCTTCAGCATCTGTGTTGTGATAGCCATGGTGGTGATACCTGATGCTATCATCAGACCCTTGCTGAGGCTACCTCGAAGGCCACACCTATGGACCAGGACAGTCAGATGGCAGTCACAGAACCTCAATAAATAAATTTAAAAACCCCACAATGCCAAAACAACAACTTCCTTAGCTGCCAATACTGGAAAAGCAGAAAGGTTAATGATCTCAGCAGGGTGGAAATTCTCCTGCCTCAGGGATTGCAGGCAGCATGAAAGGCAACTTCATACTGAATTTTGGAGAGGAAAGAAGAGATGACTGCTCAGGATGGGAAAAAAGAGAGATGGCTGCTTCTGAGTGTCTAAAGAAGGATGCTGCAAACAGGAGATAAAGCCTTGGAAAGGTGCTGCCCCTTTGGTACCAAAGAGGAGGAACCCCACAAGCCACTTTAATGCCAGTTATGCCAAGACATGAACAAGGACCTTCTCTGCCATCCAGTACCTTTCACTGCAATTGCTGCACAGCTTCTGACAGGGAAGCCCTGGAGAAGACCCAGTAGGTGTGTGTCTCAGCTCCCTCTCCCTTAGACAGGTCATGGAGGGCAACCAGGCCAAGTGTTCCTTGTATAGGCCTAAGAGCCACTGTGGCTGAGATCTCATCAGCTCTTTGGGCCAGGCACTTAACTTGTTTCTGCAGCACCTGGAAAGCCAGTAAGTTGATTCTTGGGGGTTTTTTGTGTGTGTGCTCTCACAGTCCTGGTCAGCAGCTGAGGAAGAAGCCCCAGAGCTTAGCAGAGGGGGCACAAGGCTCATAGAAAGTTCTCAGACTTGGGGCAAAAGGGGCTTTTGGGCCAGCAAGTCAATGTTGTTGACAAGAACCACAGGCACAGAGCAGAATAACTGGTTCAAATTCCTACATACTTCAGGGTAAGGAACAGGAGTCACTCAGCAAAGCAAAATCGTCTCTTAGCAAAGACACAACATCAAACATCATCCCCACTAACACATAACGCTCCAAAACACAGCAAGTGATGTCCAGCAACTGCTCTAAGTCCATAACCCACCAGTTACCCACACCAGGCATGGACAAACCCTACCTCAGGAAGGTCTCCATCACTGGGTACCCTAAGGACAAACCAATTATGCCTCCCCTGAGGCACAAGACCTCAGAAAGAAGCCAACCTTCTTTCTGCATAAAATTCTCCTTGCCTCCTTTCCCCTCCATGGCTGTTGTTCTTTCTCCTCAAGGAAGCAAGGCAGAAGGCAGCACCAAATTCTCCCTCACCAGGACATAGAAAGCTCAAAGCAGCAAGCTGAGAAGCGAAGGAGAAGCCCACCACATCCACCAGTAGGCTTCATCACCACAGAATTCCAGTAAAACCACTTTCAACCCCTACTTTCCATCAGAGAAGCACAACAGAGATAACCCAGCCACCTCCATGTTCTCAACTCTTACTCTCTCAGCAGCAACCACCTGCACAAGGACCCTTGGGAGGGTAACAATGTCCACCTGTGAACAAAGTCAGATGGCTTTGGGCTTGTCTCTTGGCCAGTCTGTGTTGATGGGGGGTTAGAGCTGAAATCCACAAAAAAATCATGCTTTTGGAAGGACTTATGGGCTTTTGGGGGACTTATGAAAATGCCAACCTTTTGGAGGACTTAGGAAAATACCAACTTAATCCCCAGCATCTCAAAAATGAGGGAGCTTTTGCGTATTTCCTGTTTGTCCACAAAAATACATGTTGAGAATTCATGTTTTCTCTCTTTTTTACCTTTTGCAGGATGCCAGGGGAGGCAATGAGCATATTTCACTTTGGAGTTCTTGTTCTAGAAAGTAATGAAAACTTGGGAATTATTTTTTTATGAAAATGCCCACTTAGGAGAAAGGCAGTTCTCTTCTCTTTCAGGAAGAAAAAGAATAAAAAGATAAAATGGCACTTTCTAACGAGAAACCCGAGTCTCTTCTTGATTTATTGAGTAGCAACCCCAGCCACACAAAGATACTTTCTGTGTTATTCTCCCCAGAGTCCACACTTGCAGCAGGAGAGATTCCTGACAGTACTTCTGAGTTCCCAGCAGCGCCTTGGTTAGGAAAAGAATAAATCCATCCGGCACATAATCTGTATTTCTGATTTACAGCCAGGCTCCATGACTTAGCCCAGGTCACTGCTCTGTCTTTCCTCCTGATTCAGCAAAGGACACGGAGCCGTGGTCCTGCCAGAGCTGTGCCAAAGAGGAATGTGGCTTGGGGAGCATCTGTAGCGTGTTTCTACCCTCATGGCAGCTCTGCAGAAGGGAACTGCTATCAGGCAATGCTTTTTGTCTAGACAGATGCTTGGAGACGGTGAGTAAACCATTCACCATCACATACTAACAGGATTCCTCTGACAAGCTCGTGCCAGCGCAGCTCGGTCACGTTGTCTCCAGACCAGAGGACCTGCCAGTGGCAGGAGACTTTACTGTACCCCAGGAACAAACGGCAGTAGGAGCTTTTCTGGGAGAGACTGAAGGATGGGAAGGGTCGGGTTCAATATCAGGATGTGGCTGATGCCTCAGTTCTCACCCAACGCTTGGTTCTTTGGTGATGGGTGACACATCTCAGGGGCTTGTGCTGGCTGCCCCTGCTTGTCTCCAGCTGGAGACTCCCAAACCTGCATTGCTAAGTCCTGCAGTAATAGCCACAGAGGTGGTTGGCAACACAAGGGAGGTGAAGCTGACTTAGTAAGCAGGCCCTGGAAACAATCTCTCTCTGCAATCTACAGATCTACTTCATTACTTCTTCAGCTTCAATTCAAGTCCTTGCTTAATGTGGTTGGGCACAAAGCCATCTTACCAGAGAGTTCTGTCACTAGCATTGTATTTATAACCGTGATATCAGCGTGCTCCACCCCACACTGAAATCCCTTTCTATTCTGAGCCCTGCAAGAAGAGAAGGACAGAGTTCCTGCCCAAAGGATTTACGATTTAACCAGGCAGGGAGAAAGGACTCGGTGGAGTCCCACAATATGTGAGCATCGGAGGCAGGTGGACAGAAGAATATGGTCTCCTAATCAAACGCATGTTTCCTCCCTCAGCTGCTGACCAAAAAAAGCATTGCCATAAATTTGTAAGCCCAGAAATCAGTTTGTTCTGTCAGCATGGAGCTGACAACACAGAGTCCTTGCAATGTTCTCTCTGTCAGCTGCAGAGCTGCTGATCTCCCTCCCTCCCGATTGAAGTCCTCCCAGCACCTCGTTACTGCCTCTCCCAGTTGTCTGCCCCACATCAAAGGGGTTTCCTGAGGCTTCAACAACAATCTCCCTGCTTCCCAGGGAAAGCTGTAGCAAAATTTTATTTTTTCTATGAAATGAGTTAAGGGAGCTGAAAGAGGATTTACCCATAGACATAAGAAGCTCCGGTTCTGCATCCTGCCGTGCACAGCAGAGCCTGATCCCCACAATCCACGGGGAAGAGGAGGCCTCTCAGAAGATGTTGCACTGGGATGGTGATGCAGACAGAGGCTGGAGTGAGAGGTTAAGCCACAATGTGTGTAAACATGTGGGAGCTCTAATCCTGCTTGTAGAGGTGGAAATGCTGGTGCGAAGCTATTGGCGTGGAGTGATCAGACAAGAGTTTATCTGGAGATGGAAGCACATCCTCGGAGCCTCAGCTGCCTGGATGTGCCCTCCTCAGCCTCACACACAGACGTGGCAATTCCTCCTTTGATTGCAAGGCCATCAGAGCCTCCTAAAACAAGCTTAAGATGGGGAAAGCTGAGTGCCCAGATCAAACCTGGACCTCAGGGCGCTTGCAAAACAGCCTCGAGCTGGAATGCCTGAGGACCTGTCTGTGCTGTGATGGGTTTTCACCTTCACTATTCCTCTTTGAGCACAAATTTTAATGGGAATAAGTGAGCCCCTTATTTCCCAGCACTGAAAATCACAGAATCATAGAATGGTTTGGGTTGGAAGGGACCTCCAAAGGTCATCTAGTCCAACCCCCCCTCTACAAGAAGCAGGGACATCTCTAACTAGGTTGGGTTGCTCAGAGCCTCATTGAGCCTGACCTTGAAGGTCTCCAGAGATGGGGCCTCCACCAGCTCTCTGGGCAACCTGTTCCAGTGACCAACCACCCTCATATTAAGGACCCTTTTCCTTATGTCTAACCTAAATCTACCCCTTTTTTAGTTAAAACCTTTAGGTATCACATCCAGAGCGATTTTCCTTGCTGGGAAATTTTGTGCCCCTTGTCACTGGAGCAGAGCTGTGCACGAGCACGTGTGTGTGTTGGAATCCATGTGTGTGCACGAGCAGCTCTGAGCACGTCTGGACCCCAAATAACTTGGCCCTGGGAAGCTGTGACCTTCACACTCTGGATTAATGGTCATTCCACACAGCGTGTTGCTGTGCAAGACCCAGGAGGGCTTCAGGCTGCATCTAACTCCTCCTGAGCGCTGCTTCAGGCAGCTGTTCAAGGGAGATAATTAAAGATGGTCTCCAAATCCATAAATCAAAGAGAGAAAGACCTTGAAAGGGGGGACTAAAGGAAGAGAAAAAAGCCTTAAAAATATGCCCTGTGCTGTAGAATGCTCAGGTAGGTTCTTTCCAGGCACAACTGTCTCGTGTTGAGACTGAATGAGTTACTCGGGAGTCCAGGTGGAGGGAGGTGTTTAACCTCTGGGTGTTTGTGTGGCTTTGAGCACTTTGCTGTTAAACTGGAGCCCTCTATCCCCGCACAGCCTGCCAGGGAAAAAGCAGACGATGGTTTTTCCCCAGGGAAAAGCTGTCGAGCTGAGGGGACGTGACTGGCCATGAGAAAACACCAAGGGAGAGCAGCGGGGAGGTTTTTCTCCACAGTGTGAATACACAAGGAGAAAGCTTGCCCATAACAAAGCTCCTTAGTGCCTCCCTTATGAGCATTAACATTTTCCCAGCCAGGGAGCAGTGAGAGGGATTATCCTGCTCCAGAGCAAAGGAGAAACCGAGGCACGAGAGGGCGAAGGCTCAGATGGGTGAAAATGCTTCCCAGCAAACATCACAAGTGGACACTTATCTGCTACTAAGCAGCACTATGTTCGTTTATAAGTGGCATCTTTCTGGCTGCAGCACTGGCCTGGGGCCTCTCTGCTGCTTTCCAGCCCCATGCACCAACTGCTTGGTGGGCCAGGCTGAGAAGCTGCGTCCAGCAGCTGGTGCCCCAAGCAAGGGAAAGCCCTGATTTTGCAGGAGTTTCAGGTTTAAAACAGTCCTAGAGCTAATCCCTTTTAAAATAAGGAGGCCCAGATTGAGTACTCTGAATGGATGGGTGCTTTGCAAGCCCTCACTGAATCACAGAATTGTCTAGGTTGGAAAAGACCTTTAAGATCATTGAGTCCAATCACTAACCTAACACTAACAACTCCTCCACTAAACCATATCCCTAAGCACTGTATCTTTAGACTGAATCATCTCCCAAAGTCAGTCAGAGCTCCTCAGACAAGGATTTCAGCCTGGGTGTGAGTGTGAGGAAGGTCCATGAAGCCCTCAGCACCAGCATGAAGCTCTGGAGAGGAGATGGTGAAATGCATTGACCCAGGAACGTGCTCTGCCAGAAGGTTTGGAGAACACTGTCCTTGCCTGCTTCTGAGAATGATGCTCTTATTTTCCCCCCCAGCCTCTCAACCTGCTCTCTCACACTGCAGAGCCAGGGAGCTTTTCATTAACTATTTCCTACTCTGGTTTCCATGGAAAACAGAAAGTCACATGGACCATCTCCCAAGAGATGACAAAAGTGCCTCCGGTCTAACAATCCTACTTGCCCTTAACAAATGAGGCCAGGAAGAAAAATTATCAAGATGCAAAACAGGGATTTTAAGGCCATCTGCTCAAGCAACACAAAATCTCAGCCTTTTAAAACAATAAAGTGCTAAAAACTGTCCAAGGTGCTTCGATAGCTCCACACTGAGGTATATTTTCACAAAAAAAAAGGGCAGGAAGAGGGTTTAAGGCTGTTTATTACCTGAGTGCTTTGGGAAGTGTAATATATTGATATTTAAAGCATTTGATCTTGCTTTTCCCTAGTGTGAGCCCTAGAACGACACACTTCTCCATTCCCATTACTTCCGAGGTTTGGGCCAGAGTCCCCCCTGTGACACTCACACCTTTTCTAATGTTTAATCTCATTTCCCTCAGAGCTTCTCCTGGCTCTTGTATTGTGTATCATCCACCAGAACAACACTTGAGAGCATCTGAAGCCCTACAAGTCAGATGCTCAGTGCCTCAAGAGGGCGTGAGGTGGCTCAGGAGGAGGATGCCTGTTGTGCATTCTCAGCAGTGCTGCTCCTCTGAGGGCTGATTTTCAGCATCTCTCCATCTCAGCTTCCCCATCCATGAGAAACACGTGAGTGCATCTAACTGCTCACTCAAAGGGGACAGAGAAAGGAAATGGGGATGTAACTGATGTTTGCAAACTCACACATGTTTCTTTTCAGTGCAGACATCTACACAAGGCTTCAGAATTCTGCTTTGGGCTACAAACAGCTCTTTGTAGTGGGCTCAGCTGAGCAACGTTTGCCCCATGGCCTCGAGAGGGTAGCAGGGGTTCAAGTTCCATTGAATAGAGACATTCAAGGTAGAAGTTGACTGGAGAGGGGATCCACCACCCAGCTTAAGCGAGGGAATTGTGACAACTTCCAGCCCTTCAGGGCAAGAGTGTTCAGGGAGGGTCTGCTGCAGCCAGGTGAGCTCAGCAACCACTGCCCTGCTCTAGCAGAGCAGCAAAAAATTCATGTTTGGGTTCTTTTATGGACCTTCCTCCATCCTTCTCACACCAAGAGGTTCCGAGGGCAAGGTAGAGTTTAGTCTTTTACTAAAACTCACTCAATATGGTGAATTTACAGGCTGAGAAAGTTGGGGTTGTTCAGCCTGCAGAAGAGAAGGTTCCAGAGGGACCTTATAGTGATCTTCCAGTACCTGAAAGGGTCCTATGGGAAGGGAGGGAGGATCTGTTCACAAGGGTTTGTAGCAACAGGACAAGGAGTGATGGTTTTAAGCTAGAAAAGGGTAGATTTAGGTTGGACATTAGGGAAAAGTTCTTTAATATGAGGGTGGTTGATCACTGGAATAGGTTGCCCAGAGAGGTGGTGGAGGCCCCATCCCTGGAGTCCTTCAAGGTCAGGCTTGATGGGGCTCTGAGCAGCCTGCCCTAGGTAGAGATGTCCCTGCTGGTGTAGGGAGGTTGGACCAGATGACCTTTGGAGGTCCCTTCCAACCCAAACCATTCTATGATTCTATGAATGAGAATGAATGAATGTGGCAAAGACACCAGGTTCTGATCAGCTGTGGGTTAGAGATGAGGGCATTTTAAAACTAAAAGCTCCCTCTGTGCTGTGCCCCGGGCAGAACGGCGCTGGGGGCTCTTTTGGGGACAGAGTCAGTGGAGTCGAGCTGGAACTAAAGTAGAATTCTTAATGAAACCAAAGTGCAGCGCTCTAAAATTAGATGCACTATTAATGCTTTTAAAAGCCTGTGCATCTATAGCCACGAGAGTGTCTGAAATTTCATTCAGTGTTTGCTCCCATCAGGCCAAATCTGGAACCAGTGTCAAAGATCCCCTGGATTTTAGTGGCCCCAGCGCTCATCTCACTTTTCCTGCCCCTCCCCATCTCTGGTTGCCCATTCACTAGATGCCTGCATAGGCAGTTGAAGTTGTAATTCCATGATTTTATGCTTTAGCCTTTCAGGCAGCTAAAAAGCAAGGTTAGAGTTTGCATAGCGGGTGGTTGGGTGAGGCAGCAAATAAACCAGGCCAAATAGTCACAAGCCAAAGGAGAAATCAATCTTTTTCCAGATCAGATCTCTTAGTCTAATACTCTTTGTTTGTGTTGCAAACCAGTTGTCTCTATTGCACTCCTGCTCTGTGTTTACATCAGATGTGCCATATATCATATAATAATACAGAGAGGAACTGGGGCTTGTCTGGAAAATCACTTTCTGCTTGTAATATGCTGATCTCCATGGGATGGGAGCGTATGAGAGCTGTGGATTGAAGGCACTCTTGCAATCTGGAGCTCGACAGTTATACTTGAGGGATGCTCATATCAAACCCATACTGATTATTGTTTAGTCAAAAAAAAAAAATCCAACCCAACCTTGATTTATAAATATTTCACCCGAGAAGAACATTCACTCTAAAACCAGGCACACAGACAAGCTTTCCAGTGCCAAAGGATGATCAAAGGGGATGGTCTGGATGGATGCTGGGGACTCAAGAGCTGCAGCTCCTCCACAACAAAGCCCACAAAAATCAAACAGGAGTAGAGCTCGTGCTTTCTCATGGGACTGTTAATAGCTGGTAATCCCTCATTTATTCTCTATTCCAATTAAGCATGAGCAGGGGTTAAAAACTGGTATTGGCTGTTCTGTATAGAACCAGGAGAAGTGCATTTAAGGACCAAATTACAGCCTCTCCTTCCTCATAAGGTCAAGAAGCTCAGACGGAGGCATTAATAAAACAAAAACCCAGCTCCTGTCAATCACTGCTGGGCTTATCTGCTAGAGACACCTCTTTCTGCCAACAGCCCAGGTCTATTTTTACCGTGCAAATGCTTTCACACCTCAGCTTCCCCGTGTGTGCCCACTTGATGCGTTGTTCACACCTAGTTTACTCTTAACACCTCTCAAGGACCTTGCAGATTGGCGTGAAAGGATTCCTCCTTTGGGCAGCCATGTGCTCTGATAGGGAGGGGGGCAACCAACAGGAGCCAGAGTTGCTGTCAGCACTTAGGATACAAGGAGGGAGAGGAAAGAAAGGGTCAAGGGAGTGTATCTTCACTCCTTCACCACTGCTGTCCAGTTTCTCCCTTCCTTTCTTTGTAAACAGCTTGGAGTTAAAGCCCTACAAGAAGAGCATCTTCTCAGCAAGGTCCTGAACCTTCTGGGTTTATTTCATCCAAGCTGTAACTTCCCTGCGATTTTCCACGTGCAGTGGGAGCACAGCTCACCAGCAAGGAGCCCAATGTGTCCACTGGTACATGACCAACATCTCAGGAGTTTAAGGCTCACTGTCCCAAACTAGCAATTTAACTACTGAACAAACCTTCCTGCATTGCCAGATGTGCTAGATTTACTGGGAGCACTGGGGTCCAGGCTGTGTCAGCTCATCCTGGAGTTTTTAGGATCACCGTGAAGGACAGAACATCGCTCCCACCCTTCACCAGTTGCTACAACTTCAATAAGAAGTGTTCAAAGTGTGTCCATGTGTAGTCTTGGAAATATTCCCAAAGCATCCATCTCGGTGACAATTAGGTAAGAAATATGAATCCCCTTGATAGCAGTTTAGAGTTTTTCCAGTAACTTCCTACTTAATCTTTGGAACATGAACTATTTAAAGAGAAAGAACCTCTGATTTAACTGGGATGGAAATAAATGTATATGTCCAATACAGTTTGACTTTAAGGAATGATCCTAGTATTAAAATTTATCAGTTTCCCCCTTCCCCCTCAGTTATTAATAGCATAGGTGCAAAAGGAGTCAGGCACTTTACCTGGGATGAACCAAGCTACTGGAGGGTTGGCCAACCTGCACCCTGTGTGTTGGGCTCTTGAAGGGCATCTGGACACCTGCATATCAGAACATTGGGTACAAATGCCCTGCTGAACCCAGCCTGGCTGTGATTTACCACTGCTAAGAATAAACACTTCCTAAAAATAAACCTGTACTTTCCGGCCTTTCTTCCTTTCTTCCCCTGTTTTCTTCCCCTCTTCCCTTCTGCCTACCTTTCTAGTTATCTTCTCTGCACTTTATGCAGATCAAATATTCAAAAAGTCCTCTCTTTTTCAGCATTATCAGGTTACAGGCTTCACAGCACACAAAGTAAATAAAGTTAAGTTCACTTACTGGAATTACTGATAACAAGCATGAAATGTTTTTGAGCCAGACCTCTGTTTTACAACCATTTTACAAAGACTATAATTCCATCCTTTCGTCAGTGGGCTATGTAAGAAATGAATCATTGAATTGATCTGGATCAGGAAAAGGCTGCTGCTTATTGTCAGGATTACAACAGGATGATTTTAGAAGCTATTTTCAATTGAAAAACTAATAAAAGACCCAATGCCTCAGAGACTGTAGGATACTTGCAGGTAGATGATGGACAACTACCATAATCACATCGAGTTCAACATCATAAAGCGCTTTTATTATTGTTACTTCAAGTCAGACATCTCCACATCCCTCACTCTCCCTGGAAAGAACAGCAAGATGGGCTTAAAAAGCATGAGAAATTTAGAGGATTATTGTTTCTTGAACTCCTACTTCCCATCCTTCCTAAGGGAATTATACAAGTCCAAGGGAAGTCACCACCCCCCCAGGCATCAAAAATAAGGGTTGCTTGTTCTTTGCCATGGAGAGCAGGACCCAGATTTTCCTCTGTGGCTGCCTGGCCATTTTGGAACTCCAGTTTGACGTGCCTCAAGAGAACTTGATTCTCCTAAGACACCAGAGCAGCCTTCCCTCGTTCACCAGAGCATGAATCTCACTCATCATTATTGAGCCCATTTTGTGTTCAGCTTCTGCTCTCCCTCACGCAGCGCGACATCAGCTTAAGTGTTCTCATCTCTTTTCTTTGCTTTTCCCACAATCCAACTCTTTGGCATTAGCAGTGATGGGGGGGGAATTCTCTCTCTGAAATGTATTATTTCAGTGACTGTTTCCAACCGGGCGACATTTTTCATGGTCTTTATTTGGATCAATCGCGTTAAAAGCTGATGTTGCATTATTTAATTTCTGACAGGCATAGAATTAAGATGCAGGTTTATTCACTTACAGAAAACGTCAGGCTAGAATTAGATGATCACTTTAAGGATTGAACCTAACTATGAAGATTTTAGCAGTTAAGCTTTTTTTTCCAGCAGCAAATGTTAACATTCTGGCCATAGTTCTAGTGGCACGAGAATAAGATTTATTAGAACCTGGAATAAGTTTGTGGACAAAATGATCCCGTTATTTTATTCAGTGTAAACAACCTACAAGTGAATATTCAGTACTGAGCTGTACTCTACCAGGTTTGGTACAAACATCATAGAAATCACCCTGGATAGCCCAACACAGGCACTGGAATTTTAAGGACTTAAGCCTGAGGGTATATCTGATGGTCTGCTGCAGACTATGGTCTTGTCTGGCTTCGGACAGCTCTATAAAGCCCTGATTTACAATAGCTGGGACATTTCCCCCTTCCACTTCAATTTTCCACACACAAAGTACGGCGCTTTTAAAGCTTAGTTGTCAAAGGATGGAACTCAACATCCCCTACTCCAAGGAGATTGTCACTCCATGGGAGAGCCCAGGATACACACTGCCCTGGGTCAGGGGGTCCTCTGGGACATATCCCCAAATACCATTTAAACATCTCACAGAATCACAGAATCACAGGATGGTGGGGGTTGGAAGGGACCTCTGGAGAGCATCTCTCTAACCCCCCTGCCATAGCAGGTTCACTGAGGGCAGGTTACACAGGAACACATCCAGGTGGGTTTCGAAGCCTCCAGAGAAGACTCCACAACCTCTCTGGGCATCTCAGTTGTGAAAAAAAGCAACTCTCCAGCTCATGGCCCAGTAATGGGCTCAATTTCCACTTTACTGGATGAAACAGCCAGCCACTGAAGTTGTCATTGCCTCATGCATTGCACATGAGACCATTATGGTGTCCAAGAAGCAGCCCTCAGAGAGTGCAAAATTGTGATGGGGAATGACAACAGCTCTCTGGAGGTCCCATCACTTGGAGCTGACACTCTGTGATCCTGTGATCACTTCATTTTGCACTGGGCCTGAGCCACTTGGCCACTGCTTATCTGTTCTCCTGAAGAAGCATTTGAGAAGACTCTGGTAACCAGCGGGTTAAGAAGCAGCTTATCCACATTTATTTATTTTTTTCCTCCTACCCCACAATCAAAGCAACAGCCTGTTTTTCAGCATGGATCTTCTCTTCCTCCTCGAGAGGTCACAGATTGGCAGCCTTGTTTTAATGAGCTGTGTCCTGTGAATTTCACAGTCACTTCAAGTCTAATAAAGGAGCCCACAGGGGGAGGGTTTTCAATTTGCTCCTCTTTCCCGGAGAGTTTGTTCCATACATCACATGGAGCAGTTCACAGCTGGCGAGAAGAGAATTAGCTTGTATTCCCAACCCAGGGATTTTATAATTCAATATTTATTAAGGCTGGGGTCCTCTCATTTGAAAGGCCAAACAGTTTGTTTTACTGCGTGGGGGATATATTACATTAATATAGTGAACAACTGCTTCCAAGAACTCATTTAGTGACAGTGATGGAAAAGCCCAGTGCTATAGGAATATTATGAGCAACTAAGAATCCTTAATGCTTTGTCTCACCCAGCCTCGTGCATACAAATTAAATGGAATTTGAAGCCCTGTTCCCACCGTCAGAACTAAGGGCTACTTTACAGCTGAAATGACACCTAAATGTCTAATTTTAATTTCAAATGTGCCCCATAAAAGCGCTGCCTGATTGTTTTCTCCCCTCTAAAAAGGCTTGTGAAAAATCAGCTTTACTGAAGTGTATAGGGATGAACGTGGCTATCAGCTGAAGATCATTGCAAAGCAGCACCCCTTGAATATTCATTAATTCTTTCAGACGTCTTGCACACACAGGAGCAAAATACTATTATTCAGTAAATAGTGCCACTGTCCCCTGGGAAATTCAAATTTGAATCTAAAAGGAATGTGAAATATCCCCTTATCCTGGAATCCAGAATATATCGGTATTCACACAGAAAACTTACTTGAGGTGCTTTCTCTCGGCATTTGGAAATTTAATTGCTCTATTAAATACAATTAAAGTAATTTTAGAGAGATTTAAAGTAATTTCAGAGAGATTTGGCCTTAGTTTATGCTCCTCTACCATCCATTAGTGTCAGAAATGAGCTATAGATCTATTTTCAATAAACATTTGTATAAAAATGCTTGTACATGGACTAGAGAGGCTGTAAATTCAATGTAAGACACTTTGTATGCAATGAGTCACCAAAAAGATGGAGAGAATTAGCTCGTTTTGAGGCAAGGATTTGTTAATTAACCCATCAAGTTGAGGAGACCACACGTCACCTATGAGTGGAAGAAGACGTCTGTTAATTGGTAGGAAGCTCCCAAATAGAGAGGAACTTACGGAAATGTTTCTTCATCTGCCTCTCACAAATATTCCTGGTTTGGGTGCTCTTGTGAATAGTCCCTTCCCTTGCTTTTTCTGCTTAAACTGTTGGAGTTAATGTGATTTTTCAGTTAAATGAGCAACAACAAGAGGTTCCTCATCCAAGGGCGTGGCAAATATGTTAAGCACGGCTGGAAAGCTTCAACATGTGTCATTCCATCATACCCAAGGGCTAATCATCATTTATTCCCACTTTTTGCCCTAAAGAAGGAGCAGGAGGTGCAGAAGGGCTCTCCAGTGACCACTGGATACCTTCTGGTGTGCTACAAGGTACTGAGGAACCCACTTAGACCCTGCAGGTCAGCAATGAGGCTCGTTTTCATGTCCCCACTCTAATTCCCATCAGCTCCAGGAGTTATTATTAACCTTAACCTCAGGTTTCGTTTTCCACATCCTGCTGGAAAATCTCAAAATGTCAAGCAAGAGAATTCTCCCTTGTGCTTCTGGAGTGACAGCTCCTATTGCCTAGAGAGCAGGAGGAGAACAGAGTGTGGAAAACAAAGCAAAACAGCTTTTCCTACACTGCAGTTAATAAAAATTAAATGTCAAAGAGGACAAGAAAAACTGATGTGGTATCATACAGAGGACAGGGTCCATGAGACACTCCGAGTAATGAAAAGGTCAGGGGAGCCTATAAATAAAGCCTGAAGCAGACAAGATCTAGGGAGGCAGATAGCCCATCACAAGGGTACAACCACCCAGGCAATATAATGAGTATGTTCTATGTAAATAGAACTTCCAGGTACAGAAACTGTCCTTACTCTGAACACTGCACACCCCATGTCAACCACCCAAACAAGGCATCTGCTGATCACCTTCCTTGTATGAGCTGCACCCTGCAGGGACACAGCCCAGGCAGGGCATGAAGAGCAACTCCCACTTCTCAGGCTGCCCCATGGAAGCTGTTGGTTTTCTGGAGGATTTGGTTTCTAGACCCCACCTTCTCCATGTAAGAGCACGTGGACCTGGAGGTTTCGAAGGTCAGAGATACCCCATCTTAGAGTTTGAATGATTGCATGGTCTGAGGTTCAGCTTCTCTCCCCTGTTTGAGTCTCCCCTTCCATTTGGTCCCCACTATCTGGCCACAGTTTCTTCTGGACAAGCCTGGTTCTTACCCACATCAGTGACCATGCTGACCAGAGGATGGTGACCTACAGGGAATGATGACCTACTCTTCTTGTAAGGGCTATACGATGCCCTGTGGCAGCGTCCAGGTTTGTTGCATAATAAGAAACAGCCCCAACCACAAAAACATTGAAATCACAAAGCCCCAACTCAAAAAATCAACCAGCTTAAAATTCAGGGGATGCTCCTGAGCCTTCCTGAAGTGAAGCCTGGGCAGATATGACAAGCAAAGCAAGATGTGTGAGCACCAACACACACAGGGGGTGCAGGGGTCAGGGATAAACACAGGTTCTCTGAGTCATGGCCCATTGCCTCAGGCATCAA
This sequence comes from Brachypteracias leptosomus, assembly GCA_013401335.1. NCBI lineage: Eukaryota > Metazoa > Chordata > Aves > Coraciiformes > Brachypteraciidae > Brachypteracias > Brachypteracias leptosomus. The sequence goes on along the minus strand of VYZX01016979.1, from coordinate 40,438 downwards.
TTATGCTGCCTTCTTTAATATTGTATATAATGAAGCCCAGTCTGTACTGGGCTAGCTGGCCCTGCACACCAGCTAGGACCAGTTATTCACGTCGTTCATGGTGATGATTGTCTGGTACGTGTGTTGCAGGAATAACTGGAGGATTCAGCCCTGCTGTGCTCCCCACCCTGCAGACAGATGGTGTGGGGGTCAGGGAGATGTTGGGATGAAGGTTGGACTTGATGGTCCTAGAGGTTATTTCCAACCTCAATGATTCAATGATTCCATGACACGACGGGGCCAGCCCCACACCCAGGAACTTGCAGCCACACTCCAAAGCAGATGGGGAGAAAATAACAGGCGAGGGAAGCCCAGGGCAGCAACGATTCAATAAAACCTGACATTGAGGAATTAAATGTGGAAAAAAAAAATAAAATCAGGAAGGTACTTGGAGAGTCTCTCCAACTTCCCCCCCTGGTCCTGCTCCCTCTCCTTTTCCCGTTGCTGTCTCTTTATTGAGCTTGGCAGCAGAGAGGAGCTTCGTTGGGGGAAGGACAAAACCCTCATGGCCTTCCTTGAAGGGTCCATCAGGCACTGCCTGCACCTGGCATCTGTCTCTCCTCTTTCTATTCTGGGAGGAAGGGAAGCAGCTGAGCTCTGCGAGGGAGGCAGATGGGGCGTGAATTCAGTGGTGATTGTACTGCTCATTTGTTTGGCATAGAAATGACGGACACAGGATAGAACAACCCGGAACAAACATGGGGAGGGGGGGTGTGCATGCTGAAGAGCTTTTACCATCATTAATTTTCCTGGTACTGAGGGTTTTTCTTCTCATTCAGGGATAAATCTGCATAAACATGGAGGGTTATAGTTGTCACCCTGGTTCCCATCAGGTATTTTATGCGACAGGCTGTTCTATTTCTATGACCTCCTATTTCTATGACCTCCCATTTCTATGACCTCCTATTTCTATGACCTCCTATTTCTATGACCTCCTATTTCTATGACCTATTTCTACGACCTCCTATTTCTACGACCTCCTATTTCTACGACCTCCTATTTCTACGACCTCCTATTTCTACGATCTCCTATTTCTATAATCTCCTATTTTTATGATCTATTTCTATGCTCTCCTATAGTCCATTCCATTTACTTTCAGGCAATGGGAATAGTTCACTTTCACTGCACACAGGATATATATAAGGATAACTGGATATAAATAAGGATATTTGGGTGACAAAGGTAGAAAGAGGGAAGAATTTGCTTCCTCTGTGGGAGAGAAACACACATTCATATAATTTTTTTAATTAACCTTTGGCTTTATCTGCCTTTAGTTTTGAGAGCTCTAAATTCATGCAGGATTTGAGGACCATGGTAAAGTTCAAAAAGAATCTATTTTAAGAATGTGATTTTTGCACCCAAAACCTTCATCGACCAGGACAGAGGTTTCTCAGCCTAACCCACAGTTTATGATACTATAAAAACACAGTTTCATTATCTCTGATGAAAAGTTCTTTAAAGTAAAATACACTGAAAGAGCGACGGGTCAAAAATATGATCCCTTTGCACTCAGAAAACGCAGGGTAGTGCTGCTGAATTTGCACATTGTAACTGCAGAAACCATGAAATCCTTCAAATATTCCTGCCATGGTCTTATGCTGAATGAGGAGCTTTATGAATATTTCAATTACAAGATGAGGCTTGAAAGAATGGAGTTGTTTCAATTCTGAATCACCCTTCCTTAAATAACTTGCCCTATTTGATATTAAATTAGACTCGGTTCAACCCAGCAGCCACTCCACATATACTGGGTGATGATGGGACCTCAGGAGCTCAACCACCTCACTGTCCCTCCTGCTATTGCTTTCAATAGACCAACCATGGCTTCATTCAGCAGACCAGGCTCCTGCCATCCTCTCTGCCAAACAATCCCCTGTTTAGCTGGCCCAGACGAGGTGTTTCCCCCCCCTCCTTGCCCACTGTTATTTACAGTGGTTGAGTGTTAATTTAAAGGCTCAGCAATTTGCTGTGCAGGGCTCCACCTGCCCCCTCTCTGCACTGACATGCTCAAATCCACCCTTGTTCTTTCAGGCTTGAAGAGATACCAAGAAAGCAGCTGATAATTCCCTGCTGCACTCATCATCTCACTTCTGCACCCAGGTAAGGGATGGTCATTGATTTTCTTCTCTGTCCCTCTTAGACATGGACTATGATTCACTCTCTACAACTTTCTTACCACTTCATGTCCCGGCTCTGATCTCACTAAATCAACCAAAACAAATTCTGAGGAGTTCCTCCTGCTTTTACTGGAGTTAATTAAACCAGGCTGGCTTTTTACACTCATTCAAGTCACTGAACTGAATTGTGTATTTGCTTCTACAGCAGCCTTAAGCGCTTGCTGAGCCAGTGGCATCACTGAAGAAGTTCTACAATTGCACAGACTTCAGTGGAAAATGTCATGTTTCTTGGGAAAGCAGATGCGTGTTTGCACTACCTGGTTCTAGCTTAGGATGCCTCAATAGTCCTGTCAGACAAATAACAAACTTCCTCCAGCCAACCTGGAGAAGTCTCCAGGGAGACCTTCTTGTGGCCTTCCAGTACTTGAAGGGGGCCTACAAGAAAGCTGGGGAGGGATGGTTTACAAGAACATGCAGTAACAGGAGGAGGGGCAATGGTTTTAAACTAGAGAAGGGTAGATTTAGATTAGACATTAGGAAGAAATTCTTTACTATGAGGGTTGTGAGCACTGGAACAGGTTGCCCAGAGAGGAGGTGGAAGCCCCATCCCTGGAGATGTTCAAGGCCAGGCTTGATGGGGCTCTGACAACCTCACCTAGTTAGAGATGTCCCTGCTGACTGCAGAAGGGTTGGACTAGATGACCTTGGAGCCTTCCAACCCAAACCATTCTATGATTCTATGATTCCATGATTCTGTGATTCTATGAATCAGGCTTTACTTCTTAGCAAAAGTGATCCCAGCACAAGCCACCTCTTTATGCATTTTCCTTTGCACAATAAGGCCTGAAAATACAGCTTTCCCCTCCATTCCCTGGGAGCACAACCACCAGTACCTCAGAACCAAGCTCTGGTCTGCTAGATGTTGGCAAAGCAGAGGGACCCCCTGGGCTCTGCTGGAACATCTCCCCACTCCCCCGAGAGAGAACCATCGCCCTAAATGAAATCAGAATTTGGCCTTGACTTCTCCATATAATGAAACACCACCACAGAATCCCAGAATCCCAAAATGTCAGGGGTTGGAAGGGACCTCGAAAAACCATCTAGTCCAAAATCCCTGCTAGAGCAGGTCACACAGGAACACATCCAGGTGGGTTTTGAATGTTTCCAGAGAAGGAGTCTCCCCAACCTCCCTGGGCAGCCTGTTCCAGTTCTCTGTCCTGCTCCATCCTCCTGTTTCTCACACCCATCCCAACCACCAGGCATCCCTGGGAAGGAGCCCTGAGCCGTGTCAGAACCAGACTCCCAGCAGTTATCACTGTATCGCTCGCCTTGAAATGGAAACTGCTGCCCCTTTTGTGCAGGGTTGAGCTCTTGCCTCGTTTCCCTGTAACTTAATTAAGTCCCCTCTCCACCACCAGCCAAACTGCTGCGTAACACACTCTGGCAAGGAGCCTCTCCTGTACTGCAGCAGATACGGCTGGCAGTGCACGGGGCTTATCACGGGGTGTTAATTACTTGAGCATAAATAACATCCCCTCTTATCTCGGCTTCACGATCCACTATTTCTGATGGAAATATATTCAGAAGAACAAGTGAGACAAGACGGCGAGGGGGTAACTTTGAGCCTAAAACTGATTGGCAGGTCTGGCAATGAGGGGAAGTTAGAGCCAGGCAAATTACAAGGAGAAGTAAAGGTATGTTTCTAGTGGTCACGTTGATTAACCCCGGCAGCCAACTACCAAAGCAAGAGCTGGATTTTTCATGTCTAGATATCTTCAGATCAGCCTAAGAAATGTACTAAAGTCAAAAAGAATTGGATTAATAAGCCTAAGTATGGAAACTGATACAGGAGAAGAAAGTACACAAGGCACGAGGTCAGCCTGGGCAGACACGAGCACAAATGACATTGCACAACAGCAGAACAGTTCAAAGTCCAGATCTGGGAAAGCATCTGATGGAATAAAGTAACTCCTAATTAAACTGATGGAATGAAGTGACTCCTAATTAAACCGATGGAATAAAATGACTCCTAATAAAACTGATGGAATAAAATGGATGGAATAAAGCTCGTGAGGCTCCCTCCCACTCCAACCCCAACCCCTCCACCGAAAGCAGAATGACTTGTTCAGCCTTGAGAAGACTTAGGGGACACCTCCTTACCATGCAATAGTACTTGAACAGTGGCTACCAAGAGGAAGGAAATTCCCTTTTTACATGGAGTCACATGTTAAAAACAAAGGGTAATGGCAGCAAGTCACTCCTGAGGAGATTCTGATTGGAGTCCAGAAGAAAATTCTTCACAATGAGAACAATTAAACATTGGAATAGTCTCCCAAGGGAAGTGGGGACTCCCTTACATTGGACAGTTTTAAGACTCAGCTTAACAGGGTGCTGGGACAGCTCACTTAAACTATATTTTTTTTACCTTGAAACGTTGGACTAGGTAATCCTTGAGTTCCCTTCCTACCTGGCATTCTATGATTCCATGATTCCATGATTCCATGACTACAAGCAGTTCTCCCTCCCTGCCTCCATTCACAGCTCATTAACCCTCCTCCATCACAAAGGTGTTTCCCAACTCTCCTGCCACAAGGAGAACAAAAGAATGAACAAGAAACGTGCCTTTTGTTTGCCCAGAAACTCTCATTACTGATGGCAGGTCAGAAACATACACCTGGAATTAAAGGACTCTCAGAATTCTGCACTGCTGAGGGTTACACGGTGCTCGTGTTGTGCACAGCAGGGTTTAACTTCATGGCAATGGGAAAATCATTTAGATTTGGAAAAAACCACAGAGGTTTGCCTGCCAGAAAGACAATGGGGAGGTTTGTGTGTGTACAAAGGCACCTGGACGCAGCCTGAATAACCCAGTCCTCAGGTGGTGGTTTAAAAGGCAGGGTCAAGGCACAAGTGTTGGTGTGGGGGTGTGTTAATGGATTATTCTGTACACCCACAATAGGGATGGCTCCCAAGAGCTCCCCACTTCGTGTCCCCAGACACTTACCCAAGCACACACCACTGCAGATGGACACCGTGGAGAATTCTGCTTATCAGTGATACATTTATAAGGCAGATGTTAATTATTCAGTGCTTTGAATGTGTATTTTTAGCTTGTTTACTGGGGACGTTATAGAAATATGAATGGTTATTTGTGCATGAACAGCGTGTTTACGGGTTAGAAATGCTTCTTGTGGGGTAGTAGGTATTATTTTTGAAAGTACAGGGTCTGATGAGTGTATAGTATAAATTGGATGTTTACGTGGGTGGACATATCTATGTGAGCAATTTCAACTCACATCAGAGGTGTAGACTTGTATTTAAACACAAAGAGTGGGTCTATTATGCTTTTATCCCCACGGTTTGTTGTCCTGCACATGCTGAGGGAAGGAGATTTGATTTTGAGAGATGACAATTCTGGAAAGGGCTCTCCCCTTACCTTCAATAAGTTGGATACACTCACTAAATTAATTCTCCTCCTGGAAGAGGAGAACACTGATTCTGTGAACACAGGACAATCCTGGAGCAATAACAAGCCCCAACACACAGGGTATTGCTTCCCCCAGCTTGACAGCAGGGAAGGGGCAGTTTTCTGGGATGAAATCCTGAGGGCCACGAGCAGGTGAAGTAACTTTTTGACTATTTGAAGGTGGCTTCTCTCTGGAAGGTAAAAGCATGAGGGAGAAGAAAGGTGCAGCTGTAATTTGGTGCCATTTCCAAGCTCTCTGTGTCTGGCATCACTTAAGGGAGCCAGCAAACTCTCTTTCATGTTGAATTGAGCTGGACAAGTCAGCTCGTTGGGTAGAGCTTATATAACATCTCTCTGAGGGGCTGAAATTGCCTCTGACTCGCACAGACCAGTTACAGTTTTACTTTCCATTACTATCCCCTACATTAGGAGTTCACTCCAGCCACAGAACAAAAAATCCTGAAAAATGATTCTGCAACAGCATTATTTTGCAGGGGTAGGGTGAGAAGTGAGGGTCTCAGAGAGAACGAGCCCTTCCAAGAAACCTCTCCCATTTTTCTCCCTATTTTCCTCCTCCTGTTCCTCTGAGGTTTAGTACAGAAAAAGAGGAGGCTGAGCAGAAGCCCTAAAATGAGTCCTTTTTGAAAATTACAACTCTCTCCAAGTCTGCAAGATGCTTTCTTGAACTGATGAGCATTTCCAGTGAAGTTCCTTCACTTCCAAACTTACTGCATAACATCATGGCAGTTCCTATACCCTGGAGGCCAGGAGACCCCTGGCTCTTAACACAGTGTTGAGTACAACAGAGTCATGACATGGTCAGTTTTCCACCCCCCACAAAAAGAAAGACAAATTTCACTTTTATCTACATTATATATTAGGTCCCTAATTAATCAGTATCTCTGACCCTTAGAGATATTATTCTCCTCTTTGCTCGCATGCCAATGACCCCATTGCTATTTCCAGCTTATTTTGTCTTTGTTTAATATCAAGAGGCAAACCCATATTTAAGATCATAGAATCCTAGCATGGTTTGGGTTGGAAGGGACCTCAAAGGCCATCTAGTTCCAACCCCCCTGCCATGGCAGGGACACCTCCCACTAGACCAGGTTGCTCAAAGCCCCATCCAGCCTGGCCTTGAACACCTCCAGGGATGGAGCATCCACAGCTTCCCTGGGCAACCTGGGCCAGTGTCTCACCACCCTCACAGTGAAGAACTTTTTCCTTACATTTAATCTAAATCTCCCCTCTTCCAGTTTGAACCCATTACCCCTTGTCCTATCACTAGAAACTCTTGTCACAAGTCTCTCTCCAGCTTTCTTGTGTGTCCCCTTCAGATACAGGAAGGCCCCAAGAAGGTCTCTCTGGAGCCTTCTCCAGGTTGAACAACCCCAACTCTCCCAACCTCTCCTCACAGCAGAGAGCTTCCAACCCTCTGAGCAGCTCAGTCCATCCATGGAGTTCTTCTTATATGGAAAAAAACTCTTGCATGTTATATATTCTTCACTCCATTTTGATAAAGGAATAATCTGCAGGTATCTTTTTTTTTTCCACCAAATTTTTGGGGGTAAGGAAAAAGATGTTCCCCAATAAAGCCATTCTGTAAAGGCCAAAACTGCCAACTCAATTAGAACAACAATGTTAATTGAGCTGCAGGACAAAGGATGCCTAAAACACTTGAAGAAGTTACCAGCAGTTAATGTGAAAGCTCCAGAGATGTTGCTGCCAGAAGTGAGGAGCTGCTGCTGATCTGGGACACCAACCAATGTGCTTGCAGGAACCTGACCAGATGGCTTCAGCTGTGTCAGTGCTTGTCCCCTTTAGCTATATGAACATCAGCACCTAAATTGTATTTTAAATATGTATTTTATGGAAGAGTAGAGAATTTTGCAGACTGTCACTTACCCACTCTACCTACTCCAGGGACTCTGAAATTCCAGAATATTTCAAACTCTTACTACTGCTTAGAATCATAGAATTGTCAGGGTTGGAAGGGACCTCAAAGATCATCCAGTTCCAACCCCCCTGCCATGGGCAGGGACACCTCCTACTACATCAGTTGCTCACAGCCCCAGCCAGCCTGGCCTGCAAAATGTCCAGGGATGGGGCTTCCAGCCCCTCTCTGGGCAACCTGGGCCAGTGTCTCCCCCCCCTCCTGGGCAAGAACTTCTTCCTAACGTCTCATCTGAATCTCCCCCCCTCTAGTTTTGAGCCATTCCCCCCAGTCCTACCACTATCCAACAGCCTCAAAAGTCCCTCCCCAGCTTTCTTGTAACCCCCTTAAGACACTTATTTTGTTTTAAATCATCAACCAAAACTGGGACACCCAGGCCAGAAAAAACCTTCACTGGGGCAAAATCTAAACTTTCTCTGATCATGGACAGCCTGTGAAATGTGTTAAGAGATTCTATAAAAACAGTACACAAAGATTGCACTTCAGTTTGAGAAGAGAGTCAAAAACACTGGATAAAACGTGCTAAAGGTTTGGAGGGGAAATTGTCCTGTTAATATCAGATATTTTTCAGGAAATAAATCACAATGACTGTGATCCTGGAGGAAACAATCACGAAGGCAAAACACTTCACTACATACCAGAGAGGTTTTCTTTACCTCTTCTTTTAATTTAGCAGTAACAATGTCTACAATACATTGACTCACAACTTAAGTGAAGGTATGAAACCATATTCTTCATACTGAGATGGGACATTCTGGACTTTTTTTTTAGTCCCCTCTCAAAGGGGGATGAGTTCTGCACATCCAATGAACACCTTTTGAAACAACCAGTGGTGGGGGTTTCAATTTGGACAGTGATGATATTTAGTGAGCCTTGTCCATAGAGGCCAAAGTGCTCTGCAAACGAGTGCAAAGCTCAGAACCTCACTGTACAGATAAGAGGGGAGGGAAACTGAGGCACGGTGCTGTGCAGGGACCCGCCAGGATTGAGCAGCAGGCAGCAGAGCTCTGGGCATAAATCCCAGCTCTCTGGCTCCCGGTCAATTCCCAGCTCTCCTGGCCAGCCTCCCAGTAAGCATACGTGGGCATCTACAGTCCAGCAGCTCATGTGTTATACGGGCATATCCTCTTCCACTTCTCCTGCTGTCCCATTGGCTCCATTCAGTCCTGCTGGCTCCCTGCCTTCTTCCTCTTCTTCTTCTTCCTCCTCCTCCTCTTTCGCTGGCTCTGCCTCTCTGCTCAGGAGGTTGGCACTGGAGAGGTGGCCGAGGAGCTGGCCCTCCCGGCGAGACTCGGCCAGCTCCTTGGCACAGCACACGGGGGTGTTGGTCTCGTAGGTGCTGTGGAAGCTGTTGTAGTCAACCTCGTAAAAATCCTTCTCCAGGGTGAGGACGGGAGTGAAGCGATGTCCCCACAGCACCTCGGTGTCCATGTAGGAGCTGCGCGCCTGGCAAGTCATCCCTGGGTAGAAACAGAGGGATGTTAAATGCAAATCTTCCTTACATGCTCACCCAACCACTTCATTCAGTTAAAAGCACTTTCATGTCGTCTCCATACCTGATTGCTCTGGGACACAGAAAAGGTCTTCGCTTAATAAGCCTCACAAAAGGCTCTATCATGAAAGAGCTGAGCTCTCAAGGGAAAAGGGATGGATTCACCGCCGCATCTTCCGACTCCTTCCTGAACCTCGTGCTCATGGGTTTGCAGTCCTGCACCACTAAGCAGCTTCTCTCTGTCCTGACATTGCTCTGCTGAAGTGTCGCTTGCCTGTGATACTAACAGCACTTGGGGTGAATCATAGAATGATAGAATTGTCAGGGTTGGAAGGGACCTTAAAGATCATCCAGTTCCAACCCCCCTGCCATGGGCAGGGACACCTCCCACTACATCAGTTGCTCACAGCCCCAGCCAGCCTGGCCTTCCAAATGTCCAGGCACGGGGCTTCCAGCACCTCTCTGGGCAACCTGGGCCAGTGTCTCCCCACCCTCCTGGGCAACAACTTCTTCCTAACGTCTCATCTCAATCTCCCCACCTCTAGTTTTGACCCATTCTCTCCAGTCCTACCATTACCCGCCAGCCTCAAAAGTCCCTCCCCAGCTTTCTTGTAGCCTCCTTCAGATCCTGGAAGGCCACAATAAGGTCCCCTTGGAGCCTTCTCTTCTCCAGACTGAACAACCTATTCTCATAGGAGAGGTGCTCCAGTCCTCTGATCATCCTCGTGCTAGATCCCTGATCATCATCACGCTAGAATATCCAGCCCTGCCAATGGTCCTCAAATCCTGACCCAGGCAGCCCCTAAGAAGAAGGAACCACTGCCCAGCACTCCTGCTGCATCTGACTCCAGCCCTCTTCATCTACAGCAGCATTGGGCTGAGGGACCTGGGATTGCTTAGTCTAGAGAAGAGAAGGCTCAGGGAGACCTTATTGCTCTCTACAACTACCTGAAAGGAGGTTGTAGAGAGGTGGGTGTTGGGCTCTTCTCACAAATAACTAGTGATAGGATGAGAGGAAACGGCCTCAAGTTGCACCAGGGGAGGTTTAGTTTGGATATTAGGAACAATTTTTTTGCTGAAAGAGTGATGAAGCATTGGAACAGGCTGTCCAGGGCAGTGGTGGAGTCACCATCCCTGGAGGGGTTCAAGAAATGTGTAGATGTGACACTTCAGGACATGGTCTCAGGGTCATGGTAGTGTCGGGTTGATGGTTGGACTTGATGATCTTGGAAATCTTTTCCAACCGTAGTGATTCTATGATTTTATCAGCAATTACAGCTCAAAAGGTGGAGAGGGCCACAACTTCTAGTGATGTATACAGCAAGCTGCCTTTGAGCCACCTCTGGAGGGTTCAGTCCAATTGCATTGGCTTGGCTGAACCAAATCCCTCAACACCAACAGTGTCAAGCTCACAAGCACATCGAATTCCATGGATTAATGGCTTGTGGACTGAATGGACCATGGGAAATACTAAACTGATGTTTTTCAGGCTGTTTCTCAGCCCCAAGGATCAGAGTTTATTTATTTTGAAGAAGCTCAAGGAGAAGCCTTGAGGAGCAAGGATGAGTGTTCAGCGTTGGCATAACTGCAAACAAACTCTCTTGGAATCACCTGCCAATGTCAGGGCTGACTTCTCTTCCAAATATTTATCTTCTGTTTGTCCTAATTATCTTAGGGTTTTGGAATGAATTCTGGTGAAATTTGGAAAACCTGACCTCATGAAGTCCTCCTGCTGTTCTCTTTTGGAGGGTGAGGGATAGGCCTGACTGGAACACATCCAAAACATGCATTTGATCCAGTTCCTGGCCAATACTTCCAAGTCTAACTCCTGCAGCCCAAAGAAATCTAAAGCAATGCACAGGGGGAAATACCAGTGTCAGGTTCTTCAGGGAGGAGCATGTCATATATTCCCACCATGTGAGCTCAACCAAGGGACTGAAATCTCAGTGTAACCAAAAACTCTTTCCTTTTGTGAAACGACCAATGTTTTGTTCTCATAATTGCTCCAGTCCATTAAGAGACACCCACAGAAGCAACTCTTCTGGAAAGCTTTATTTGTCTTTTATTGCTTCCCTTAGTTTGAAGCCATCAGGCCAGGAGAATATTTGTTGCTTTTGATTCTTAAAAGGGTAAAAGAGGGACGATGACACATCCAACATCAAGAAGTTTCCAGTTCTGTATCACAGCCTGAAAAGCCAATTTTTCCCCCCTCCCCAGAAGAGCTGCAGGAGGATTTGCTTCTGGGCAGGAACAACAAGTACAGAGTTAGTCACAATGTTCCTGGTGGCGGCTTCCTGGCCCGGAAGGAACCGGGAAGCACAGAGGCTGCTCTGAAAAATACAATCATGGAAGAATAAAGTCACCCCAAGTGTCTCTGCCTTATGGAGAAGCTCTATGGAGGTACAGGGTATCTTTAGGAAACCATCAGCTTTTGTTTGACAAGTCCAAACCAGAGTGGAGACACCCCTGACTGTGGTGACACCATGATGTGCAGCATCACCTGCCCTGGGCTCCTCAGGCTTCGAGGTGAAGCCGAGTTCATCTTCCCTCCCTTCTATCAGCCAGCAAAGAGCAGCTCAACACTCAGACAGCTCATGGGGTCCTGCTCATTTCTAAGTCCTGCTACGTTTTCTCTCAGCAGACACTAATCACCCTGTTGACCTCCCTGGGCTTTCATGTGGGGCTGTTCTGAGGGTCAGCAATGCAGGGCTCCAGGGATAATCCCATTTTCTGATGCTCCCTCATGCTGGGAGGCCAGAACACGAGACAACCAGCAGCATGTGTGTGTATGGTAAGGAGATGGTTAAAATACGAAATCACCAAAGCCTTCAAGTGCCTCCTCCAAGCCCAGCAAAGAGAGAGAGGAGGAGACCACTCACGCTCACATAAATGAACTGCTGAGTGAAGGCATCACGTACAAGTCCCCAGAGCCAAGACGGGGCTGTCCCTGCTAAACGTGGGGGCCTGAAGCATCCTAAGGAAACTCCTGCCTTCTAATCAGGGCCTGAAATAGCTCCTTCCCTGGGGGGAGTACCTGACAGTGAACCTGAGCTCCAGAGACGCCATCAGAGTCCTCTCCTGCTGTAAGTTTTCAATTAAAGAAGGGACAATAGAAAGCTTTCAGCAACCAGCTACCACACACTGCCAGCTTCCCGCAGTAGCTGCTTTCTGTAACCCCAGGGGTACACAGAGCCAGCACAATGAGACAACTTGTAATTGCTCCATAATCCCATTCAAATATTCCTTTCTAGCACATGTGCAGTGCTGTTTTAATTGCGTGGGGACTCACTGCTTGGCAACTCCTGCCTTCCCCAGCAAACAGCCGCCTTGGCTCCGCTTCCCGTTCCATTAAGTGCCTGCCCCGTGCTCTCCAGCCTGGTTAATTAATGCATCTCTAATGTCCCCAGCTAATTATTGCTTCTGTGACTGCAAAAAAAAGATGGCAGAAGAGGTGTGGAAACAATAAACCTTACGTTTATTAAGAGCACATGGATGCAGCCACTTTCCCCTTGCTCACAACGTGCCCTGAATGTCCCAGTTGAGGGGGGCGGAGATTTCAAACTCTCAGAATTTCTTGCAGAAATAATCATAGTATTTATAGCCCCGGTGAAGGCTGTTAATCCTTTTCTTAAAGCAGATATAACTGCACATTTTGGGTTTAAATGGTGAAGATATTTGGTATAGTTATAGAGAAGTGGTGTTTGGTGAGCTGGGCATTTCATTTAAATGAGCTTCATGCCAAAAAAATATCATAGAACCATAGAATGCCAGGTTGGAAGGGACCTCAGGGATCATCTGGTCCAACCTTTCAAGGCAAAAAAAAATATTAAAAAATCCTCATTTTCCCTCTGTCAGTCCAAGTAGACGTGCTTCAAAAGTTATTTAAGAAGAAAGTCATAGAGGTTTTGATTTTCCAAGTGTATCATATTTTTTGGATAGTAAGCCCATTAGAAGTTCAATTTTCTCCTAACCAAGCTGATCTAAAAATGAGAAAGTATCTTTAATAGAAATTTGTACAATCTGTCAGTTGTGGAAAACATGAAATGATTTGTGAAATCTTCAGCTTTCAAGCTTTAGTTACAGCTTTCTCATCTCGTAACTCAGCAGCTCAGCTTTCAGCTGCAAACAAAACCCAAGTTTAATTGAAAAAGCAAGGAAAAAAAAAGTTTGTACAAAGTTATAAGCAGATGCACCAAGTTTTCAATCAAGCTGGAACCAGTTCCAGGCTCTTCAGAAAGCTGGAGACCAGAGGACTGGCTCCTGGTTTCAAGTTCAGCAGTAAACATTTCATGGTGTTTTAATGCTAATTTCATTACGCAGAAGCCTAAGAAGTGGATTTTTTGTTGTCCGTGGGCTGGAGTCACTAGAGCACAGATCAATAAGAGGGTTTGTGCCTGTTGCTGTTTAAGGCAGCCATAGATCCCCTCTAAACAGCTCTCTCCTGGCCTCCAGGAGATGAAAAGATAGAAAATATATTGCTCTGTGTATTAAAGCAGGTGTTTCATTACATTCGAGAGCAGAGAGAGTCACTGAGAAAAGGTTGGTGTGCAAAGGGGGTGTCAGGGAACTCTACCAAGAAGGAGCTTTTCTATCAACAGAATCAGGCAGCTTCCATTTTACCAAAGACAAAGGCCAGGTAATGCCTGCTGACAAAAAGCAGCTCTTTGAGGGCTGGCTGGGGAAGGAGCCTGGTTTCATCTGCAGAGTGCTCAAGGGGAGCTGCAGGTTCACTGCTCCCCATGCCAGGGGTTCTGCAACCAGAGCGGAGGCTCCACTGCTGGGAAAGGGGAGATCGCACCCACTTCCCAGGGCTTCCAACCAAACTTCCTCATCACAGGGTGTTTCTACATTGGCAGCTGTTTGGTTACCCAGAGATGACCCAGCAGCCTCTCTCCAGCTGTTGGAGGATGTGCATTTTCCTCAGACCACCACAGCCAGTACCTTTACTGGGAGAGGGTGAGGGGACCACAAATCGTGATGGACCAACCCAAGGAATTGTCACAGGCTTCAATCTGAGCCCATCAGCCACAGAGCTGAGTCTTTCAGTGCTGCCACACGGCCTGAACTTTCTCAGTGGGCAGAGATATCCCAAGCCCTGGGGCTGTCAAGGCAACATTTTTTCATCAGCCTAAAATTAACTCTGCTCATTTAAATGCCACAGAGCTCAGTGATTATCTGCTGGTGAAATGTCATGTGGCTTCTGAGTGTGTGTTTGCCATATTTGCTGGGCTCTCTCTGCAGCTCAGACACAGATATTGCTGGAAGGGATTGCACTTCACTGATCTTGCTTTCATACGTTGTGGGATGCAAGGTGGCTTTTCCCCTTGTCCATCCACCCACCCATCCATCTAAAGCTGCATAATACACACTCTGCTCCACCTACACTACAGAGAAAGGACTGATGGACTCAGAGGTCTAGCCACAGACTGATGTAAGTTAGGATGGCAAGGAGTAGTTATAAAAATTTGATGTTCTACCACTCTAATTAAACAAGACCTGTCTTCAGATTAGCATCAGCATTTGGATAGTTAGAACATCTATTATTCCCTCTGCATTAATTAGACCAAAGAACACTGTAACCTCCAAAAAGTCAATATTCCTCCAACCTGAAAAGGAATATTCGAAGGCAGGAGCATGATCCACCAATTACTTGTGCTTTAGAGTAGGACATAGAATCATAGAATCATTATGGTTGCAAAGGACCTCTAGAATCATCAAGTCCAACCATCATCCCAACATCTCCCTGACCACTAGACCATAGCCTCAAGTGCTACATCTACTCATTTTCTAAACCCCTCCAGGGATGGTGACTCCACCCCCTCCCTGGGCAGCCTGGTCCAGTGATACACACATGGCCAGGTTTGCTTCGCTTTGATTTTGATGTAATAGGATTTTAATTTATCTGACTGTTCTCCAGGCAGGATAAGCTCCTGGGCACTGGAAATGGTAAAAAAAAAATAAGGTAAGGACCTTATGACTTAAAGATCTTGGATTTGATTGTCATGTTTCTACCATCTCTACCAGGCAGAACCTGAGCACCAAGCTCACACCATTAACTTTAGGCCTCTCACAAATGTATTTATAGTGACTGCAGAGGGACCCAAGCTGAGACCTGCCAACATCCACCTCTGAAGGACAGTTCAGTCCATGAGAAGAATGACTGGAGACATCTCTCTCCTCCCTATAATTATATAAGCAGCTTCTGTAACAGTTCTGCAAAGTCCTTCTTGCAGAGAAACATCCCTTATTTATATGCAAAACATAACAAGACGACAACCCAAACCAGATGATGAATGCACGGAAACTCCAGTTAGTAATTCCACCCTTCCTTTGTTCTCCCGTGAAGATGATGATTAATTTCAGGATATCTTATGTTGTGACTACTCCTTTTGCTCCTATATTTACAGCCAGGAAATTTTCCTGTGTCCTCTCTAAAGGTAGATAAATGGAGGTGCAGAAAAGCTGCTGTTTGCCCACACAGGGACAGGATGAGGTGAATTACTTCTAATCATTAAACCACTTTTTATCACACAGACTCTAAGCCAGGAATATATGTCTCCTTCCCTAGGAGTTTATTAAAACTTCATTTAGTGTCTGGACTAATCAGGCTTCTGGGCTGTCTCTTGTGGCTTATTGAATGGTGGTGGGAAAAAGAGGGAATAAATATCAGTGAAGACCAGGAGTGAAGTAACAGGCACTGCTGCAGCCTTGCTGGACACTGTGCATATGGAATGAGGTTTGCAGGATGGCTACTGATAAATCAGGGTTTGGGTAATTGT
>VYZX01016979.1:0-24121 GCA_013401335.1 Brachypteracias leptosomus | reverse complement strand
AGAAGAGAAGAGAAGAGAAGAGAAGAGAAGAGAAAGAAGGGAAGAGAAGAGAAGAGAAGAGAAGAGGATCTTCAGATGATCTGCCAGAAAGTCTTGTTGGATATAAAGCCTGTGTCATCCCATGGTGTGATGTCTTACAGAAAAGACAAAATAAAAAATGTGGACTCTCTATTGTTCTCTCATTGAACCAGCCAAATTCTTCATCATAACCCAGCTGACTCTACATGGAAGGGGGGCCTGAACCCCCACTGCTCTTCCATGTTCCAGCAGCCCTGCTTTATACTCCTATACTGAACTCTGTCCAGTTCAGGATCAGGAGGGTAAGAGCAAGAGGTTTGCCAACCGCAGCCCTGACCTGCTCCATCAGCAGGTGACTCTCATTTTTTGTTGCCACTGTGGGAAGCAGAAAGGCAATGAAAGCAAAACTTTATTTGCTTTGCAAACAGATTCTCCACCTTCACTCCCTTCCCTTTCACTGCAGGTCAGACTGGGGTCAGCTGAGCTTGACAAATGTCCCTTTCAGATAAGGCAAGAGAGAATTAATTCCCTTGAGTAATCTCTGTGACCAACTCATTAAGCAGGTGCTGTGAGTGCTGCTGCTGCTTTCAGGATGCCCAGGGAGCAGCTCTGGAAGCCAGAACACTTGTTATCTCTACTGATGTTGTCTTGACAGTGGCCATTTCACAGAATCAGAGAATGTTTGAGGCTGGAAGGGACCTCTAGAGCTCATCTGGTCCAACCTCCCTACACCAGCAGGGACATCTCTACCTAGGGCAGGCTGCTCAGAGCCCCATCAAGCCTGACCTTGAAGGACTCCAGGGATGGGGCCTCCACCCCCTCTCTGGGCAGCCCATTCCACTGATCTATCACCTTCATATTAAAGAACTTTTTTCTAACATCCAGTCTAAATCTCTCCTTTCCCAACTTAAAACCATCACTCCTGGTCCTGTCATTACAAACCCTTTTGAACAGACCTTCCCCTGCCTTCCTGGAGCCCTTCAGGTACTGGAAAGTCACTCTAAGGTCCCACCAGAGCCTTCTCTTCTCCAGGCTGAACAGCCCCAACTCTCTCAGCCTGTCTTCATACGAGAGATGAAGGCCACTCAGTGACCAATCTACCTGGAAACTTAGTCTCCCTTTGGTGTTTTTTAACCTCATAGTGCCTCAGCCATACTGGAATGTTGACTGGAAAGATCCCTGCCTCAGCTGGCTTCGTGGGTTGGTTGTAGAAGAGCTGCATGTCCCTGGAGAGCTCTCACTAGAATAATACAATGATTATTTTCTTCTTCCCCCCAAAGAAAAACATTGCAATCTAGCCTGGCTGGTGTGTTTCTGGGGCATTGCTATTCTGTAGTGTGTTGTTATTTATCCTCTTAAAAAGCCAAGTCAATTTGAAAACAAAACCATGGTTTTACGCCACAATGTTTCGCTTTGTTAGAAAAAGCAACTTGAAGTGTTTGGGAAATTCCAGTCAACTTGAAAACAAGCACATTGGTTTAAACCACAATGTTTCTTTGTGTAAAAAAAAAACCAATGGCTTGAAGTGTTTCAACCCTTCAGAGTGTATTCTGCAGCTTTCTTTGGAAACCACTTCCCATCTGTGCCTTCCACTGGGTCAGAATTAAAGTCACATGTCAGCAAGAAGAGGTACTTGCTGGAGAGGAGACAACACGTTGCATTTGTAGTATGTGTGTGGTTGGTCAAAGCATTGGAAATAATTATAAACTTGCTGTGCCAAATTTTCAGTGAAAAATATTCATGCTTTTAGTCAAGGCTTAAATTCCTTCAGTCATTTGCACTCTGACAGTTGCCATTTCAACCTGCTTCCAAAACACCTTCTGAAAAACTACAGCTGGCTTCTCCCCACTGCTCCAGGGTATGTCCGTGGTGGGATTTGCTATTGATGCTGACCCGTTGTACCTCTGAGCACTGTGGTGGTGGTTCCCAATTTTTCACAGAGGTCACTAATGGTCTGTTGCACTTTTATCCTGCCCTGAACCTCACCAGCTCATAACAGCATCATGATTTAACAGAAGAAAAACCACGAGTGAATTATACCAGTCCCAATAGCAGATGGGGCTTGAACAGTGTGATAGGAGGGAAAGAACCTAAAGAATTTGCTGGGAGCAGATTTTAAGGTATGGAGGTAGGGATTAATACCCCCCAAGCTGCTTTGTCACCATTACAAAGTGTGAGGACAAAGCAGGAAAGTACAAACACTGTGTGAGCTACTCTCACCACGGCAAAATATCCCCCCTGCTCACCTTATGTCATCCAGAAAAACCATCTCAGCCTCTGCATCAGATCAGGGCATCATCTGAGACTATTCTGCTCTAAGCCCAACACAAAGTGGCTCCTCTAGCTCCAGTTTGGGAGTTTCACAGCCTGCCTTCCGAGACCAGAATAATTCATTTCCACAGATGTATGCTCCTTAATGTCATTACACGCCGGCCTCTACAATCCCTCTGGGAGAGGAGCCCATTTGTAAAGTGATATTATTCCGATGCCATGCTTTTAATTTGGAGGTTGTTATTGATAATGACTTCCTCTCAGACGTATCCAGCAGAGGCAGGATTTCAGGGGAGGAAGGCAGCCCAGGAGCTGCTCCAAGAGCATTTGATAGTGTCACTGGGTGATGAGGCTTTGGATGAGCAGGGAGCTGCTTGCCATGCTCAGATTAGGAGGTTCTACTAAATGTTTAGGCTACAAAATAAGCTTCCATTACAAATCTTTGCCTTTGATAGTCTTTTCCACCCACTCCTTCTCCTGCCACATCTTTATAAGACTGCTGGGAAAGAATATTTGCCTGGTAATGCCAAATGAACCTCATTTCTGCAGCACAGGACTCCAAGCGAGGTATGGAGCAATCAACTCATGACCTCCCATCAGCTCTCTTTGGAAAAGTCAGCTCTTGCCATTCCCCTAATGACTAAAGGAGATGCTGGTGAACTGAATTAACTCTCTAGAGAGCTCTCTTTAAGAGTGAAAGTCTGGGATGCAGGAATTTGATCATGTAAGGGGGAATTCCCTTACATCTGGCTGTTAGGAGACTCTAAGGCCAGATCTCAAGAAGGAGACACTACTAACAATAAGCAAGGGCCAGAATCTGTAAACAGGGTGCTGGTACCACTCAGTACTATCAGGCTGAAAACCCTTGCTGGTGTTTCAGAAGCCACGTCATCCAAATGGGAAAAACATCCAAACACCACCACCAGAAACCACTTGGGTTCCCAGTGTCATCCCACAACCAACATCCTTCAACACCTAAGGGCAAAACTACTTAGAAAAGGGGTTTTTGCATCTCTGACTCTGTGTTTCCACATCTCTAGATAGCAATTCTCTCCTCAGTGCTGCCTGTAGCCCCACTCCCTTCAAAGCCACCATGCTGCCAACCCCCCAGCTCAGGAAGCCTGCCTGAAGGGAGCATCACCATCTCAGGGTGCTTCAAGCAGCTCAAACGTGCTTGGTGTGCTAGAAGCAGAGCAGACAGAGCCTCCTTGAAGCCTCCAATAAATGAATTGAATAAAATGACCACGTGATGCCGCACCTTTGAGACTCCAGAGTAGAAGCATCATCCTCCCAAGCCAGATCCTCAGGAGATACCCTGCATCCCACCTTTGGAAAAGGAGCCTGGAGGCCTTTGTGGCCATGCTGCCACCTCCCTTCCCTACACTTTGGAAAGCTGAGGCACACAGCTCTTCTGGATTTGTTACATACAGACACAGACTTCTGTCATCTCCTGCCACAAACACACCCATAGGAGGAAACTGGGAATCATCTGAGGAGATCTCCTAAACATGAGCTAAAGGACCCATCTTCTAATTGCTAATTATCTCAGGTCACACTATCCCACCTGTATCGGTCACAAGGGAAGGACAGATCCCAACATGTTCTTGGTGCAGGTGACATTACCAGTAAAACCTTCATGTCAAACCACATTTCATTTTCCTCCTCCCCTCCTTTTGACAAGTCCTTACCTGTTGCTTCCACCATTCCTTCCAGGATGACCACAATTTCAAACTCCTCCTTCTCCAGCTGGGTGCGGGACATCTCCCAGAAGGGGCTTTTCTCGTTGATTTCGTGCGAGATGATAAGAGGTGACACCAGGAACAATCTGTCGTCTCCAGTGTCAAATCCCACGTTGATGTCCGTTTGGTTCAAGGGGATGAACTCTCCTTCTTTGGTCTGTTTGGACTTAATCAGTTTGGCTCTAATGGAAGCCTCGACAATGTGGGAATTGCGGAGGTCTCCAACCCGGAACATGAGACAGAGCTTCTCATCCCTCATGGAAATCACTGCGTTGTTAGAAAACATGAGGGTTTCAGCCCTCTTCTTTGGTTGGCTGATCTTGACAAACATGCACCCCACCATGAACGCGTTGACGATGGAGCCCAGAATGGCCTGGATGAGGAGCAGCACGATGCCCTCAGGGCACTTCTCCGTGATGACCCTGTAGCCGTACCCAATTGTCGTCTCAGTCTCGATGGAAAACAGAAATGCAGAAACAAATCCACTGAGATTTTCAACACAGGGGATCCAGTTGTCATCTTCAAGGTGGTCCAGGTCTCCTCGGATATAGGCGATGAGCCACCAGATGAACCCAAAAAACAACCAAGTGATGGTATAGACCATGGTGAAGACAAGAAGGTTAAACCGCCACTTGAGGTCCACCAGTGTGGTGAAGAGGTCACTAAGGTATCGGTAGGTTTCTTGAACATTTCCATGGTGCACGTTGCACTTGCCACTTTTCTCCATGTAACGTTGACGTGGCTTCTTCCCTTCTGCTGATATGAGGCGGGTGCGGTCAGTGGCAATGGGGACATCATCCCGAGCCTGTTTGGGAATCTTCTTAGGCTCTCTGGACGTGACGCCAATGTCCATGTCCTGGTTCATGAAGATCCTAGAATCTCCAGCCATGGCTGAGCTGCAGGAGATCAGAGAAATAAAAATTTAAGGTAGATGGATGTTAAATATTGATTCATAACACACAGCTCTTCAAGCATGAGCTGGCCCCAGTCACTTTGCTTAATGCACTACTAGAACCTCAGAAAGTATCATGATGAGCATGGTCTGGGAGTCGTTGTTACAGTCATGTGGTTTTGGGGTTTTCTTTTTTTTCTCTGTTTTTTTTACACCCCAAATTTGCTTGATCTCAGAACAAGGAGCAAAGCAAAGACACATCACCTTGTATTTTCAAGAGAGACTGGGGTTTTTTGATGCCTCAGGGTTTGGATGCATACCAAGGGAAATCTTAAAAACGAATAAAAAACCCTGAGCACCACTATCTACCTAAATCTCACGTAAGTCTAAATTATGCATGAAGGTTTCCCTCACAGTCAGCAGAGAAAGGCCCCTCCAGGGACCATGCAGATTTCAGGAGTGCTGAGTCACCTTCTGGAAGCACCCACCCCCTCCACCAATTCTTCTGGGAGCCTGGGCTTCAAATGGGAAATAGGCCTTTCATTTACATCTCGGATGACACGTCTGAAGGTGTGAGGAATCCAGGGCTGCCACTAATCAGAAGCCTCCCCTTTGCTTCATCTGACATCAGACAAAACCAGCACTTTTTGAAGCAGAACAGACGGTTGTTAGAAGCTCTCTGTTGACATGCAAAACTCTGCTTAAGGAGATACAAATAAATAACACAGAATGACGGCTGCAACGATTTTTGCAGCTTCTAACAGAACATCCTGTTTACTGAGATGATTAGATACTCCATTTAAATAACCCACACATGAAAAATGAGAGTCTTGCCTCCGAACGCAGGGCTCAGCCAAAACCCCTGTGAAGGACTCGCTACGAAGCCTCAGGGATATCAAAGTTAGAGCAGCAATATTCTCCATGCCGCTCATTCCCTGCATTGTCCTCTGCAAATCCTATTAAAACCTAACTAAATCTATTACTGCTCCCTCTATCTTTAATCTTCTTACACGTCTGTGAATGAGAAAAGGTGTCGAGATACAATTAAGAGTATCTGGGGAAAGACAATTTGGAGATTGAGCAAAGTGGCTTCATCTTTGCGGTATTAAAAAGCACAAAGGGTGGGTGGGAAAAGGAAGCAGAGGCTGGGTGAATAAATGAAGCAACAAATTTCCACTTCCATTCTGCTGTAGCCAAGTCTGGTTAACAGCAAAAAATTACTCTTAGCCCTTGTATAAGTCACCATCAATCATGACTCCAACAAAGCAGCCAGAGCCTGTTGCTGGAACCGTCCCCGCTGGCTCTGCTCACCAGGGAGCCCAGCCATCTGTCCACAGCACCATCCCAAAGCTGCTTCGTGCTGGCAGAGCTGCCTGGTTTGAGGGGTTTGGGCCAGGGCTGAGCCAGCACAGCCCCAGGAAGGGGTAAAGAACAGGGATTAATGAGGCTGGGGTGGTAAATTGGGGGAACTGGGTTTGCTACAGCACTGCACGTGAGTCTGGAGGTGGGAAAGACAACCCCAGCTCTGTGTTCCTTCTTCAAACAGCAAGGATTGGGGCAGAATATTACTCCCTACCCTCTACTTCTGTCACCTCTGAAGGTAGAGCTCCTGAGAGCTGGCTCAGGGTATACCAGATATACCCTCAGCCACTGGTCTGGCTCCCTGCTGCCGACTGCCACGCGTGCGACGCCTGCGAGATGCTGTCAAATTACAAGGGCACATATTGGCTCTCACTTCACAATATGGGAAAGCATATGTCAAGTGCAAGTCAGAACAATCACACAGGGTTGGGTTTTTTCCTCTTTAATAGAGCAAGAAGCATCCCATCCACTCACTTAAAGGGAATTAAGTACGGAGAAGAACCTCTTTGCTTTTTTCTTCTGAATATTACTTTGCATTGTTGCATTAGTCTAAAATTACTCCATTTGGAATAAAAAGCTTTTGATCAATCTATGTGGAGAAATGTGAAATCAGGCACGTGTTGTCTGTTTTCCATTTAAACAGAATTGGTTTAAAGGTAATGTTGTTATAAAAGTTAGATTGGAAGCCGAGTTTCACTTACACTGGTGCTATAAGAGAGAGAACAATCAATTTCAAGACATTAATTTATAGTGTAATGTTTCATATTTTAGATCTGTACCAAAGAGACCAAAAGGAGCTTGAAACATATTAAAAAGAACAGAATGGGATAAAAACAATCAAAAGGCTTAAATCCCTAGAAATATCATTCTGGTGAAGCAGGCTGGGGGGACAGCCCCTTAATGAAAGTACAGGGGAACGTGCTTTAACTAAAGCACCCAAGGGACCAGCAGCATCACTTCTCTAACGCTTCTGATCTTTAACAATAGGTCAAGGGAAATCTTCTCTGGAAACCTTCAGGGAAATCTTACAAGTGGCCCATTAAAGCAGAGAA
The DNA here is from genome assembly GCA_013401335.1 of Brachypteracias leptosomus. Taxonomy (NCBI): domain Eukaryota; kingdom Metazoa; phylum Chordata; class Aves; order Coraciiformes; family Brachypteraciidae; genus Brachypteracias; species Brachypteracias leptosomus. The sequence goes on along the minus strand of VYZX01016979.1, from coordinate 16,787 downwards.
ATTCCTGCTGTATATGAACTTTCCTGGGTGCCAGTGGCGTTATGATCCCCCCTGAGATTTAATCTTCAACGCTCCCATCCTAGTCTGAGCACAACCTCAGTACGTGGCTACTGAAAATAATGAAGCAGGTGAATCTTTGCATCCCATTTTTAAAAGGAATCACATTGTTGGCAGTTTGAGGACAGGTTTGGATGCCTGAAGACCAGCCCAGCTTTCCATTGCAAATTATTTCAGTATTTTTTCTTTAATTCTGTGCAAATCACCTTTTTTCCCTCTGCCTTAATTCCCCAACTGTAAAATCTGTCATATGGGTACGAACAGTCTGCGAGATCCCGGGTGCAGGAATCTTCTAGGAAATCTGCTCTCCTTCCCTCATTATTCTAACTGCTCTGGGAAACTTTAGCACAAACGACAGGACGCTATAAAAGGAGCAATGTAAGGAGCTGGGTGACTCCTTCACGTGTAATATCCAGTCACTGCATTATCTTTCCCAGATAATGGCAATTACGTGCGAGCATCTCGCAGAGATTTAGGCTCCAGTTTGTAAATCACTGCTCCCTTCAGCAGAGATCTGCGAGACGAGATAGATTGCCTCTTATAGTCACAGGCACCGTCCTGTTCCAGGGGCATTTACCATCTTTGGTCAAACAAGGCCGGGATAATAAAAATGTCACTTTTCTACAAAGCTGCTTTCCTTTTGGACAGTCAGTGAGTTATCAACCTTGCAAAGAGGCTTTTTATCAGACTTGCTGTTGCTCAGCTCTTGCCCAGGCAATAGGCTCGGGGCAGGCAAGACTTAGACCTGCTCTTAGACTTGCTGATGAAGAGTCCAGCTGGGGTTAGCTGGGTATCTTCAGGGGGCATTGCTTTGGAGAGCTGGCGACAAGCCCTGCCTGACAGAGCTGATGGACCTCCTGATAGCTCCAAGGCTTCAAGGGAGAAATTGGCTGAAGGCATCACAGCAGGAAAAACAAGAAAAATCTGCAAGAAACCTCGTTCCCCTGCTGACCGTGGCAGCTTTTTCAATCCAAGTCATCACTGATCGTGCTTAAGTAAAATGCAAGTTTAGGTGGGGATGGAATTTGCTTCTGGATGGGTCTAAATTGGTAGGAGGAATTTGAAGACGTGAATTTGCTACCAAGTTTGTTTGTGTAAAAAAATACTTCTTTTTATTTTCAACCTGCCTATTTTAAATCTTGCACTATGAGAATAAACAAGCAACTGTTCTTTATGGTGAACCCCCAAACCTGCCCAAATCAGGATTCTACTGAATTCTGTCATCTCTTTCCCCAGACAGAGAGTCCTGTACTGCTCAATGAGCAACCAACACAGCAGTAAATAAATACTAACCAGCTCATCACTGGTTCTTTTGCTGCCTGTCGGCCCACACCACATAGAGCAGAGCCTTGCTCGCTGGCCCCAGGTTCTTCTGGGGCATGTGTTCTCCTTTGGGTTCCTCTGCTACGAGGGAGTGAATTTTTTCATTGACCAGCAACATAGGAAAGTTGGTAAAGAAATAGAGCAAATAAAAGTGGTAGCACCCTGAGAGAATAAAAACATTGATCGCTGAACATTGAATGCTAGTGGAGAGAGAGAGGGAGAGGAAATGTTGGGAGAAGACAACCTCTGACAGCCTGAAGATCAATGGCTATCAGAGAGGTGCTGACTGACAGCTGGGGCTTTGATTTCCCTGAGGAGGCACCTCTCCCACTGTCCTTCTATCTGCTGCCTGTGGATGACTGAAGAGTCAGCAACGTCGACACAAGAAAAAGAAAGGCAGGAAGGTTTTGTGCAAATCGTGTCATCTCTGTTTCCTGACTTAATAAATAGAGATTGTGGTGGCTGCTGCCTCTTTGGAGAGGTGCCTGGAGATCCACAGGAGGGGGGGATGATCTAAGAGAGTTGTGCTGTCCAAAAGCAGGGCAAAACATTCAAGGAACCCGCACCAAAAGGGAGACTTGTGGCACTTCACTACTAAACTTCAAAAGCTCCTGCATCCCAATAATTACTTTTCAAAGTCATCTCGCTCAGCAGGAAGATGCCTCCTCTCGTTCTCTCATTGAGTTTTCATCTTGCTGTTTTTCTACCATGCTGACAGGCTTGAGTTCACAACAGGGCTCCTCTGGGGCTAGAGGAGGGACCCACCACCCACCGGGACCCAAAGCAGGGTGGCTGATGATGAACCAGGCAGCTCCTAACGAAGCAGGATGAGTCTGTGCTCGTTACGAGCTGGGCTGATGATGGTGCCTGTCTGCTTAGGGCTCATTAGGCTCCGAAATTCCAGAACAGAAGGTGTTCAGCCTTTCAAAGGAAAACACCTTGTAAGAAAATCTCCCTGGGTAGGAAGCTAATATGACACCAAGACAGACAGAGCTTATGGATATTTGCACTTTACTTTTATCTGCTAATTGCCTCCCAATCTATCCTTCTCCCTACCAATGCTGGATAATCACAGCTCTAATATCTCTGAGCCCTTTCAGCATCAGTTGTGAGGTAACCATGTGTTGTCCCCCACTATTCCCAGAGTATCCAGATGTTTTCAACATGCCTTCAAATTTTATTTATTTATTATGATCTGTGGAGCAAGGAAGTGCTTGAAAGAGGACGAGAACTAGAAAATGCCTCCTGAGGTGTCATAATGACCCCAGTGTACAGCCCATAACAATTGGTGATGGAACAAGGACTGGAAAACATGGAGTTTCCACAGCATAAGGGGTATCTGCTACCTGATATACCCCAGTTCCAATGTGTGGGGTGGATGGGAGGATCTAATCCATGTGCCCCTCAGTCAATCACCTCATACTCCTTTGAATTAAAGAAGTTGGGCATGAAAAGTCTGTGAGCAAAGGAGGCAATTGCACTATTACGTTCTTAGGTGTTTTCCCTAATTTTGAAGAGTCAGCTGATATTTTCTTTCCCAATAGATAAAGCCTGAAAATCAACCAGTTTGATCCTTCTATCCCCAAGGATGTGACTCTGCCTGAGGCACTCTGCAGCCTCCCTGTCTCTGGCCTTTTACCCCAGACTCTATTTTTAGGAGGACCTCATGGCATCAATGAAAATTGAACCACTCTCTTTCAACTAACACAAGTGAACAAAGAAAAAGAAAGACTTTTGTCCAGATAAGACATTCCTGTACCTCCTGCTGCTGGCTGTTCACACACAGCACTCACTGCATATGGGGGAAAGCAGAACCTCAATTCTAAGAGAAAATCCTGCCCCATGAGCACTAATGTTTCTGTTGGCCCTTATTTAGATATTTCACCATTATAGCAACAGAGAATCACTATGCAATCTGTGGCTGGCTTAAAAAAAAAAGAAATTAAATTAAATTAGAGGATGTTAACACCACTTCACGCTCCTCCAGTAACTTGCAGCCAAACAGCTCGAAGCTGAACTGACCAAATGCAGGTTTTTTTCTGCCCCAAGGCTTTCAAAGTGCTGCTGAACCCACTGTGAGACAGGAGAAGATGAGTCACAGACAGACCTACCTAGTACTGAACTGCTAGTCAAGTGCCAACGCTCACCCCAAATGTCTGAGGGGTTCCCCTGACCTCAAACTGAATTGAAAGTGGGTGACTCTTACATTAAAAAGTCCAGAGGTTTGTCTCAGGGTGTGACTCCAACACCCTGTTTGCCTTTTTTAGAGTCTGCCAATAATTGGGCTGGAACCTTCCAGAGATGGAGAATTTTTCCTCATGGGAAGCCGAAATGATCCTGATCCTTTATCCCCAGCAACGCTGGGGGAAAGAACTGAACCCCAGAAGTGAAATAACTCCCCAACACCAACACTCCAGGCACACTTCTGACATTACAGGAGATACTGGTTGCTTGGATTGCTCAGGGAATTAGTGAGAGAAGCCAGTGTTGTTTCCCTCCGAGCTACTCTACTACAAACCCAAGGTAGTTGTCTGTCTGAAGGGGAGCAGGAGGAAGGAGCTGCTGCATTACAGGCTCCTCAAAGTCAAGTGATAAGTTTTGTGGGACAGGGACAGTTTCTGCCCATTCCCAGTTGGTTCCTGGAACTCTCAGGTCCAAACCAAGTGAGTGACATAAAGTGCTGTATAAAAGTTTGTGTATCACTCCCAACCAGCATCTGCTCATACAAAAGGGAGGGCTCCAGGCACCTTCTCAACCAATGCAGCAGGACACTGGTAAAAGAATTAGCTGTGCTTTTACCTCTCAGAGCTATAAACCCCCCGAGGGATTCCCAATGCATTAAATTGCCTGTCCCCTCCAAGGGCTGAACCTCATTGTCTGCAAGGGATCTTTAATCTTTAAATTACTTTAAAATAATTTAATTTTTGACTTTAGGTGAGGATTATGGAGTCACTCCATGCATTTCAGGGCTATCTACTGATCCATCTCCCCCTGCCCCTTGTATTCCAGTGATCTCCACTAATGAGCAGCTCATCGTTTTGAACATTTTTCTCCTGCATAACACCTTTGCCAGACCTGACAGTGCTTTTTCCCCAAGACCAGCAGCTAATCCCTGGCTCCCCAAAGAGTTCCCTAGCAGCTGGGGACTTAGACAACAGCCCATCTCCAGCTTGCACCCTGGCAGGTCTGGGCATAGAAACCTGGTGTTCAGCCAACCTAATACTTGCCCTCCTGCCTTCGGGGCTCCTCATTTGCAAGCAGAGAAGTAGGGAGCTGGAAAATCGAGGAAAATCAGGTAACTTACTTGCTAAGGGCGGCTCCACATCAGTCTTGTGCCTTGGTGCTCGGGGGGTGCTGGATGGTGAGAGGACCCAGAGGTAGGTAGAGCAGCTGCTGGACAAGTGTCCGGTCCATGCCATCACCAGGGAGCTGGGGTCGTCTGCAGGTCCCTGGGCTCCCTCCGTCCTTCTTCCCTCTGCCTGGTGTCAGAAAACATTGATGTGGCTCTGGAGATGGAGCTGCACACGCCCTGCCCGGGGTCCCCCCGCTTATCCCCAGCTCTGCCAGGGATGCTCCGACTCCCCCTCCGCTGCCGCAGCGCTACTTTGGCTTGTCCAGCGCCTGCATTCCCGGTGGGATAAGGCTCTGGGAGGGAGAGGAGAGGGCGGCATGTGCCGGGGAGCTGGAGCCGCTCGGAATGAGCAGGCAGGGAAGGGCTGCGGGAGGGGAAAGCCCGGCGGGGAGGGGTTTGAGCGGCTGCTGAGCGCTGGGAGGGGACAGAGGCGAGCTCGGTGCCAGGAGAGGATGCCAGGGACTGTGTCTCCCCCCACCCCAGCGGGCACTGCCCTCCCTGCCAGCCCCCCAAGAGCTGCGGGTTTGCTTCTCCCCCCCCCGGCTCTCCCTTCATGTTTTTTCAAGGATGGGAGCTGTGTTCTTAGCTTAAAATCACACCAAGAGATGCAGCTCCTAAAAAAAACCCACCAACAAAGACAGGGAGAACGGACAATCCGCCCATGGAACAGGGAGCACTTGTGAGCATCTTCTTGGGGCATCATGGAAACTCCCTCCTCCAGCCTGGACCAAGAACTGGGCAAAGTGGGGAGAAGGGAGAGGGTGATTCCCACCCATGCCCGCCAAGCACGGAGCTGCTCTTTGCTGAGCCAGTTGGGTTGTGTGCCTGGGGCCCAGCCGGGCCCAGGGAGGGCTCTCAAAGCTCTTCAGAGGTCTGCTATTTTTTCTTATTTCTTTCTCTTTTTTCCCCCCTCCTTTTATTTTTAATCATTGATAATGCCACACTGCCTCCCGAGCTTAGTGAAATATTTCCTCTTCGGAAAAGCAAATGTCAGGCCAGCTACGTGGATGAGATAGATCTGCCTGGTGACTCCAGGTTACCTTCAGGCTTTGCTGTTCCCCTAATTCCATCCCCTTGTCCTCCCTAATTCTTTATTCCAGGACCACACACACGACAGAAATGCTTCCACAGGAAATTTTCTGCTCAGGAAAGGAGAACCCAACAAACCCAAAGCTCTGCACAGGAATGTGTCAGGATTGCTGGGATCTGAAAGCTGCTTTTTCTATGTTCTGCTTGGAATGACTTCCAAACTTGTATTTTTTTTAAAGCTAATGAAATCCTGTCAGAGTTGGAATGACATTTTTATTTTACTATATGGACATTTTGTAACTTATTCTTATTTTGGATCATTTCGCAACTTATTCTTATTTTGGATCATTTTGCAACTTATTCTTATTTTGGACCATTTTGCAACTTATTCTTATGTTGGATCATGAAAAAAAATGAGCTAGTGGGAATTTCCTGTAGATAGAAAATCTGATCCTGAACCATCTTAAATCCAGGATAACATAACACCTGATTATGGGAGCAAGGCTGGAAAAATTCAAAGGCAGACACACTAAAGAGAGGGAGCTAACCACAGCTTTGAATATCATTCATAGTCTTGCACAGGGACATCTCTAGGCACATGGTGCTTTTACCAGTGTTCTTGTTCTCTGATGTCTACATAGAGGTTGGGTCTGGGCAGCTGGAATAGGAATCTGGTTCTTCTCCTTTGATATCTATGTAGAGTTTGGATCTGGGCAGCCTGGGTAGGACTCTGGAGCCAGACCCAGGACTTAGGCCATGAAAAATGAGTTTTGCAGATGTAATTTTGCTTTTCCACTTGTTGTTAGTTTATATTTCCCCCTTCACCACGGTAGCACCAACAGAGCTACCCCATCCAGGCTGCAGACAGCACAGAAAACCAGCAGTGAAACTCTTGCCAATGAGAGTAAAATGCATAGTAATAAACTGTTGATTAAATCTTATGAAATGATATTAGATCTGCTCATAACTGTTAGCAATGCTCCTCTCAGCAGTATTTAATTTACCTTTTAGCAGTATGTCTATGGCACATGAAGTACCCTTATAAAAGTGCTATTTGGGAGTACATTAACAGTTTAGGGGGTTTTTTAAACTTACTTAAAAAGTAGTAAACAGTAATTCATACAGCATGAGAGTCAGACTCCCCTAAAATCATCACTTGGGCTTTCAGAGCAGGTTAAAGATGCTGCTTCCCCAGAGCTCAGGGCAGTGTCACCTTCAGAAATGCATCAGCTCTGCTCCTCCTGTCATTTAATCTCTTTTAATAAGATTCAGAATAAATTTTGGTGCTAGGAAGAGCTGTCCAGCCACCAGCCCTGGAGGAATGGAGTCTCTGCAGGTCTGCAAAGCTGGAGTGACACGGTCAACATAGGATCATAGAATGTTTTAGGCTGGAAGGGACCTCTAGAGATCATCTTGTCCAACCCCCTACACAAGCAGGGACATCTCTACCTGGGTCAGGTTGCTCAGAGCCCCATCAAGCCTGACCTTGAATGACTCCAGGGATGGGGCCTCCACCATCAAAGCTTTCCTTCCCACCTCCCACACATGCTTATCCAGCTATGGATCCAGTCAACAGGCTGTGGGTGGAGAGAGGTCTCTCAGAGTGGGCTCCAGCCTGGTCACTTCTGTGGTGACTGGTTGCCCACCCCGAGCTGCACCATCACACTGCTCACGCATGAGAACTGGCACCGTGCTCCATGCAAGGTAAATAGGAGCATTTCCAGGGGCTGAGCAGACTCCTGTTTCTCCTGCCATGAGGGGAGCTCTGCTGACAGGCAGTGCCATCTGCTGGCACCGCGTCCTTCCACCCATTTCCCTGCAAACCCTGACACAAGTGGGGCACAGGGAGGGTTTAGAGGGGAATCTGGGGTTTGGCAGCACCCACTAACTGGTGAGGCTGCAGAGCACCCTCTTTCCCCAACATCTCACGTGTCTTATCCAGAATGAGGTCTGTCGGTTCATGAGCAGACACAGCACTTTGACACTCTCTCTGCCACATCCCTTACAAAATCACAGGCTGGTTTGGGTTGGAAGTGACCCCTAAAGCTCATCTCATCCAACCCCCTGCACTGAGCAGGGACATGTTCAACTAGAGCAGGTTGCTCAGAGCCCCGGCCAACCTCACCTGCAATGGGTCCAGGGATGGGGCAGCCACCACCTCTCTGGGCAACCTGGGCCAGGCTCTCACCACCCTCAGCAGCAACAATTTCTTCCTCTATGCAGTCTAAATCTCCTTCTTTTAGTTTCAAACCATCACCCCTTGTCCTGTCCCAACAGACCCTGCTAAAAGTCTGTCCCCACCTTTCTGACAGGTCCCTTGAAGTCCTGAAATGCCCCAAGAAGATCTCTCCAGAGTCTTCTCTTCTCCAGGCTGAACAACCCATGCAACTGTACAGCTTTGTGCCCACACCTCTGGCCAGATGTGAGCTCAGAGGAGAGGATGGGATGGCAGCTCTCACCTCCTGATGCTGCCCAGCACACGCCCCAAGTGCATTTGTGCTGCAGTCGCTGCCTGGCACAGGACCCAAGGCACCAGACACGCTACAGAGCTCAGCAAAGGACACAGAGATGGGAGCACTTGAGAGGGATGTGCTTCAATCAATGCTAAAGGCCTTTTAGGAGCCATTTATTTAATCACCAGAGAGGCAGGACCTTTTCCAGGGGTCTACACATCTTGGCAGACTTCTGCTTATTCCCACACTAAACCAGTGCCTCATTCCAGATCCTCTTTCAATAGACAGCTTCCAGTTTGTCCTAATTAAAGACAAGCCAGACCCCAAACCAGTATTTCTGCTGGAAACTACACTTCAGTGAGTCAGTGACATCAACGTGCCCTTGCTAAGGTGGTTAGAAAGTTGTCAGTGGCCCCACAAGTTTGAGAGGTCCAGGTACCAGCTTCCTGCAGAAGGGCAGATGTCTAGAATGGGATGAATGGTCTAATTCCAGGAGGGTGTAGATACAAATTTCACTTCCCTGCAACACCTTGGTTGGTCCTGAGGGTGCTCCCAAGCTCTGACAGCTTTCTGCACTGATCCAAGGGCGAGCAGGGCGATTGATGGGGGTGAAACTACAGCAACAGTGGAACATTTATCTCCTGGATTTGCAAACAGACCAGCAAGATGTGGAAGAATAAACTTTAATCTCATTTTGGCCCAACTAAATAGCTCTCTGAGGACATGATGTATATAAAAGGCATTGGGATTTTTGCTGGCTCCAGCAGGGCAGTCCAATTTTTCAGCTTTTATGAACCAAGTGGGGAGTAACCTCCATTTCCCTGAGGTTTCACTGCACATGAATGAGCTGCCCCCACGATGAGCAGAGACTGGCCCATGACATCTCTTACCCAAAGGGACAGTCTTCAACCTGAGCACCACTGACAGAATCTGTAGCTTGCTCTGAAGTCAGCAGAGGTTGTCCTGGCCTTTACATGTATGGAGAGGAGAGGGAGCAACGGTGCCTTCAGGGAGCACTTTAATTTGTGTGGCAGTTTGATCTCTGGAAGAAGATGTCTCTCCCCGTTTGTCAACAATTAACCCACCATCCCATGAGAAGAAAACAGAGTTGTAAGAGCCACTGCTGGGAACAGCTTCTGAGATTGGCTCATCCACCTCCACCCTTCCCTGGTGCACCCGACAGAACCTGGGCTGAGCTTTCAAGTGAAGCTCTGAGAACCCAGCTATGACAACAGGCACCCACTCCACCTCAGCTTCCTTTTGTGTTCTGGGGCTTATTCAAACCCCAAGCTCGGAATGAAACTTGGGAAGTCGAAACAACGGCAGACAAGAGAGGGAAAGTTCCTGCACTAAACCCAAACTCCTCCGCCTCTCTGCAGCCCGTGTGGAGGAGTCTGCTGGAGAAATCTCCAGTCTTGCCTTTGATATGATAATGAGGAGCTGATGCTAAGCCAGGGAAGGAGACAACTCTTCTCACAGCTCCACGGGGCTATGGCCCAGCACTGGTTGGCACCAGCCAACACACATCCCCAGCCATTGCCACCTCTTAACTTCAGGATTGCCCGCGAGTGTGTTACCCTGGTTCTTAGTGAACTGCTGGTATAATTAGCACTAATTAAGCTCTGGTTCTGCAGGTGCAGCAGCAGAACCTAAGGCTTGAGGGACACCCAGAGACTGAACTTCCCATGGTAGCTGTAGGGTTAGAAAACACTGAAGGGCATTGTGTGGACTTGGACATCTCTTCTGAGAGTGAACTCCTGCTCCCAGAGAGCTCAGGAACAGCAATGAAATGCAGTAGTCATAGTACATGGCTAATAATGGCAAATTTATGAAAATTATTCCCTTGCTAGGCTGTCAGGATTCAAAAAGATTTCTGAGGAAAGCAAATGCCTTGGTTCCTTCAGGGGGGGAAACATCTAGGTTGTGTTTTTCCCAGCAATGGTGAGAGAGGGACGAGATGTAGAGCCACCAATTTCTTCATTTAACTATCTACCAAGATATTTAGTTGATTCCAAGGGATCCCACCAATGTCTTCACATGAGAGTGTGACAGACCAATTGTGCTTTTGGGCAACAGCAAGAGCTCAGCTGAAGCCCAGTGTGCACACTTGAAGTCCTGGTTTGTCACATCTGTGAGACAACGATGCACTGAGCACCACAGATCAGTGCAACACAGAACCACAGGCTGGTTTGGGTTGGAAGGGACCTCTCAAGCTCATCGAGTCCAACCCCCCTGCACTGAGCAGGGACATCTGCAACTAGAGCAGGTTGCTCAGAGCCCCAGCCAACCTCACCTGCAATGGGTCCAGGGATGGGGCAGCCACCACCTCTCTGGGCAACCTGGGACAGGCTCTCACCTCCCTCAGCATCAACAGTGTCTCCCTTCTCTCTAGTCTAAATCTCCATCTTTTAGTTTCAAACCATCACCCCTTGTCCTGTCCCACCAGGCCCTGCTCAAAAGTCTGTCCCCATTTTTCTGACAGGCTCCTTTAAGTCCTGAAAGGCCCCAAGAAGGTCTCCCTGGAGCCTTCTCTTCTCCAGGCTGAACAAGCCCAACATAAACCAGTCACTTCCAGCATATCCTGCGGTTACTTAGCAGAAAGCACAACCTACCGGGTAAAAATAACATCCTGAAGAGAGACTTTAGGCAATGCACATCAGCACATCCAGTTTAAGTGGCACATGGGTCTGGTAGAGAGGTTCACCAGCACGATACAGGGATTAGCTGGTAATAACCAGGCAATTTAAACTGGAAGAGGGGAGATTTAGATTAGAAATTAGAAGGGAATTCTTCACCCTGAGGGTGGTGAGACACTGGCACAGGTTGCCCAGGGGGGTTGTGGATGCTCCATCCCTGGAGGTGTTCAAGGCCAGGTTGGATGGGGCTTGGAGCAACCTGGTGTAGTGGGAGGGGTCCCTGCCATGGCAAAAGGGTTGGAATTAGATGATCTTTGAGGTGCCTTCCACCCCAAACCATTCTATGATTAACCCTTGACTTCTTTATTTCAATGACTGTCCCCTGTGGTGGATCTGACTGATGTCACGAGGGATTTAAAGCTTCAGCCATGGTCAGCCTAGGCTGAACTGGAGATCTAAAGGGGAGCAAAATCTTCATAGAATCATAGAATGGTTTTGCTTGGGGACCTCCAAAGGTCATCTAGTCCAACCCCCCTACAAGAAACAGGGACATCTCTACCTAGGGCAGGTTGCTCAGAGCCCCATCAAGCCTGACCTTGAAGGACTCCAGGGATGGGGCCTCCACCCCCTTTTTGGGCAACCTGTTCCAGTGATCAACCACCTTCATATTAAAGAACTTTTTCCTAATGTCCAACCTAAATCTCCCCTTTTCTAGCTTAAAACCATCACTCCTTGTCCTGTTGCTACAAACCCTTGTGAACAGATCCTCCCCCCCTTCCCATAGGACCCTTTCAGGTACTGGAAGGTCACTATAAGGTCCCTCTGGAGCCTTCTCTTCTGCAGGCTGAACAACCCCAACTTTCTCAGCCTGTAAATTCACCATATTGACTGAGTTTTAGTAAAAGACTAAACTCTACCTTGCCCTCGGAACCTCTTGGTGTGAGAAGGATGGAGGAAGGTCCATAAAAGAACCCAAACATGAATTTTTTGCTGCTCTGCTAGAGCAGGGCAGTGGTTGCTGAGCTCACCTGGCTGCAGCAGACCCTCCCTGAACACTCTTGCCCTGAAGGGCTGGAAGTTGTCACAATTCCCTCACTTAAGCTGGGTGGTGGATCCCCTCTCCAATCAACTTCCTTTTTACATGCACTGGACCTTCAAGCCAATATCTGAGATGCATCTTACTACAACAACATCTAGAGAGTCCTTCAGAACAAACCCAATGGGTCCATTCTTCCCCAAAGTGTCTACACCCAATCTGCATGGACTGGTGATGTTCAGAAAGTGGGATTTTATTGAAAAAACCCCAGTAACAGTGAGGAAACTTCCAAGCTCTTGGATTTCCCCAGAATTTTCTAACATCGGGAAGATTTCCAGCAGTTTTTCCATCATTTGGGAGCTTGAGAGAACCATTTATAGAATATTTTCCCCCCAGACCTTGCGGCAGCATTTAATATTTATAAGGAATTCCCTGCCTCGGTAGCAACAACTGATGGCTACGAAAAATAAGAACACTATAAAATGCATTAATATTTTAAGCCCACCAAAGATTGCTAGATGAAGATATTCCCAGCTTTTGTCTGACTGGTTGATATTTAGTTCAAGCAAACAACTGACAAAAGGAAACTCAGTGAGGGGGGAAGGGGAGGGTTAAGGGAACAGCAGTAAAAGATTTTTCTGTGTTTATGCAATAAATCAGCAGCAGGAGCAGGAAAAGCACCATTCTCCTGGTGTCTACTCCAGCCACTTATCCAGGGAACCACATATACACTCAGATATTGCTGTAGGATCCTGTAGTACTCAAATAAAACCTTTCCCCATCCTCCCAATAAAATTCTGAGCTCGTGCTGAAGAAAACCTTTCCCCGTCCTCCAAATAAAATGTGGAGATTGTGCCAAATCCAGGTGTTTGCGCCAAAAAAAAATGCAAATAACTCAGGTTTAATGATGCGATGGAGAGAAAAGATAAATCCTGATGCTGTTGTAATAAAGGGTGTTTTTCTGAGCGCTCCTGTTGCTGCCTGACAATGCTGGATGGGGGCCAGGGCTGGTGACAGTGCCAGCAAGTCTGTGTCCCTGACTCCTGGCGCATCTGTACATTCTGTTCCTGCCGTATTTGTATCTATGGAGCCAGCTGACCTTGAAACTCTCGTCAGAGGGAACGAAAATCATAATAATAAAAGAAAAAAAAGCCACAAAAAAAGCCTCCCCCCCCCTATATTTCATGGTTATCATCAGAATATTTTCCCTCTGCTCGGTTTGCTCAGAGGCGACGTTCAATAACTCTGGAAATGTTCTCACTGTCCCTAGAGAGGCCTGTTCAGAGGGAAACCAAAGGAAATTAAAGACCTATCAAGCAATCCCTCGATACAGGTTCATAAATATAAAACTGCAGGCAGAGGCTGGATAGAGCACAAAGGACAAAATGTGCTAAAACTCTTTGACTTGGGTGTCTCTGTTCCTGCCTCTCCCATATTCCCTACCCTGGGAGGACATGGGGTGGGAGGACATGGGGTGGGTTCCCTCCTGCTTGATCTTCACACCCAACAGAGAGGGTGAAGCATTGGCTGTGGGACTGAGGTGCCATAGCACAGAGCTTCTGTCTCTAAAAATACACACCAGTAGCAGACTGGTGTGTGATGGGACACGCGTGTGCCTCAGGCAGATGATGCTACAGACTTGGGGAAGAGAATTCCCCAGAAAAATGAGCTGCTTTCCAGCCCTGCCAGATCCCATCCCTTTACACAGCTCTGTTGTGCCTGGAACACAAACCACAGGATGACTCGGGGGGAATCCTTGATTTGGAGACCTTCCTGAAAGCTTTTCCCATCCTCCTCAAGGATAAGTGGGTGAGTTTTGCTGTGACCTGCTTTACAGCTGCATGAAACCATGACGCAGCTCAGCGATGAGAACCTTTCAAGGTCCTCTGCAATCTTCGGAGTCAAACTACTCTGGAAATACTCTGAATTCAAGGACACCACTGTGCTCACTGCGCTGCTCCCTTACACTAAACTTGCAGCAAACCTCTTGGGTTTACCCCACAGGCATTCAGTGAAGTTCTCCTTTCTGGTTGGATTTTCTGGGGTTTACTCCTTTGCCGTGCACCAATTCCAAATTTGGGCCCTGCCTCGTGCTGAAATTGTACAAGAAAAGATACTTATTACAAGAAAGATCTGGACGTGCTGGAACGTGTCCAGAGAAGGGCCATGAGATGATCAGAGGCTGGAGCATCTCTGCTACGAGGACACACTGAGAGAGTTGGGGTTGTTCAGGCTGGAGAAGAGAAGGCTCCCAGGTGACCTTCTGGTGGCCTTCCAGGATCTGAAGGGGGCTACAAGAAAGCTGGGGAGGGACTTTTGAGGCTGTCGGGTAGTGGTAGGACTGGGGGGAATGGGTCAAAACTAGAGGTGGGGAGATTGAGATGAGACGTTAGGAAGAAGTTCTTGCCCAGGAGGGTGGGGAGACACTGGCACAGGTTGCCCAGAGAGGTGCTGGAAGCCCCATCCCTGGACATTTTTAGGGCCAGGCTGGCTGGGGCTGTGAGCAACTGATGTAGTGGGAGGTGTCCCTGCCCATGGCAGGGGGGTTGGAACTGGATGATCTTTGAGGTCCCTTCCAACCCTGACAATTCTATGATTCTATGCTTCACCCAAATGGACGAAATTTACTTTTCTCTTAGTTAGGAAATTCACCCTCTGTTTGATATATGTGAGCCCTAGACTGAGGAGATCAGGGTAATCTCCGGCCATTCAGGAGCTTTCCCAGCCACAGCAGTAGCTGGGGTGCCTTGGTGAGTCAGGCTGCTCTAACAGCAGACACCAGGAATTATTGCCTAGATTTCCCCGAATGGACCAGTGTAAATGAGCCATAACATCAGCATTGTAGACATGTCAAAAAGCATAAAAATGGGTTTTCCCAGGAAATACGATGCCATATGGACACTTTGTTTGTTGTTCTGGTGAGGCTTCTTTCAGCTCCACGGGCTTTTCTATGTCATGATGTTTTCTAGCACGACAAGTGGGTTATGTCACCCCAGCACCAACATCTCCTCAGGCTCTGGTGTTCCCACCATAACGACACCACTGGAACCTGCAGACTCAGAACGGTCCCGTTGGCAGGGAATTGACTCATTTCTGCCGACAGCTCACAAACACCTTGTCAGACAATAAATGGAGTCACCAGAAAGGCCCCGATCATTGCTTTGGGTGATTTATCCGGGACTCATCCAGTGCTCTGAGCCAATGCCAAGAGAATTCCCACGTGTCCCCAAGCCAGATGTTGTTCTCAGCTGAACTCTGTCAAATCCCAGATAAAACTACCAAAGCCAACAGACATCTAGTGCTGCTATTGCCCTTGTTTCAACTCAGACCTACACTCCCCTCTGGGTCCACCCCAAAAAATCAGCAAAACAACCACAGCTGGAGAAAAAGTTCAGCCTCTCTGAGTTCACCTCTTTGCTGCGCAAACTTTTGGCACATAAGAAAAGGTTCACTGATTTATTTTTTTTTTAATTGATAATGCTGGCCCTAATTTAAAAAGGAAGATGGAGCTTTGTGGTTCTCTGGTAGGTGTGGTGTGAAAATAGAATCATAGAAACATTTAGGTTGGAAAAGACTTCTAGGATCATCAAGTCCAACCTTTGTCCAACATCTCCCTCCCAGTACTAACAGAAGATGCTGACAGAAGCCCAAAGCTTCACCTTCCCCCCTTTCTTCCAGGTTTTTCAGGGACTTTCCCCTCCCGCAGAGCCAGCGTTACCCCAGCAGTCCCTGCACAGGCCAGCAGAGGGGAGTGGGCAACCACAGTGGTTCTTCACTCTCCTCACCACAAGCCAATTTGAAGTGCTTTACCATCTATCAGGACTATATATGAGTTTGCACTTTCAGAAAGTTCTTTCAAGTTGCTGTGCAGGACAAGAATGTCTTGGAACATCTACCATTTGCAGAAAAGGCTGCTCAAGGCTGAGGCTCATCTCAGTGTGGGTGATGAGACCTACAGAAAATCTTGGCTGAGAGATGGAGGTGACTGCCTGGGTATAATCAAGTTCTACTTAATCAAGCTCTACTTCAGAAAGTGCCTCACGGCTCTGTGGAACTAGATGTGATAAAACCACATTGTGAAGGGGAAACTTCAGCACAAAGACACTTTGGCATATACCCATTGTGAGAGGAAGGATGTAGGACTGTCTTCAACTACCTAACACAGTCATTGATTCTGTTATGGCATTGTCGGGTCAAGAGAGATCACAGAATGGTTTGGGTAGGAAGGGACTTCAAAGGTCATCTAGTTCCAACCCCCCTGCCATGGCAGGGACACCTCCCACTAGAACATGTTGCTCAGAGCCCCATCCAACCTGGCCTTGAACACCTCCAGGGATGGAGCATCCATAGTTTCCCTGGGCAACCTGTGCCAGTGTCTCACCATCCTCACAGTGAGGAACTTCTTCCTAATTTCTAATCTAAATCTCCCCTCTTCCAGTTTGAACCTATTCCCCCTCATCCTATCACTACAGGTCCTTGTAAAAAGTCCCTCCCCAGCTTTCTTGTAGCCCCCTTCAGATGCTGGAAGGCTGCAAGAAGGTCTCCCTGGAGCCTTCTCTTCTCCAGGCTGAACAACCCAAACCCTCTCAGCCTGGCCTCAAAGGACAGGGGTTCCAGCTCCAGATAAGAAGCCAACCTTATTAAAACTTGGTTTAATTCCTCGTGCAGAACTAGCAGGCTGGGGCTGATACTCCAGGCTGCTTTCCCCTGCCAAAGGTGGTAACTGCTCTCTGCTACCAAACCTCCCGTTACTGCCTTCCCGAGTGACTCGCTTTGATGGGTTCACTCATCTGTAAAACAGTCACTTGTACGTGGCTGTTTCTAACGTCCTGACCTTCAAAAGCAAGGCACAGGGGGGTTGTGTGATGGTCTAGTCCATCTACTTCACAGAATCACAGAAT
>VYZX01016977.1:114467-193377 GCA_013401335.1 Brachypteracias leptosomus | reverse complement strand
GTGCTCGGAGCATTAGCCCATGTAGCCTGATATGAGTTCATGAGGCTGGAATTCAAAACACTAACCAGCTGTGGGAACCCGGGAAGGAGGCTGTCACACTAAATGGTATCCAGATTAGAGCTGTGAGAATTTGGGAAAGCCCGTCTAGCAAGCATGATCTCTTGCGGGGAAGGGAGGGGGAGAAACAGTTCCCAAGTTGTTAGACTCATAAGCCTAAAGGAAACTAAGTCTCTGTTAGATACTGAAGCTTCACTGGAACTAAATCTGTATCAGGGGATATTTTCCCAAGGGAAGAAATCCAGTAAGCTATTTTCTTGAATTAAAATATAGATATCTAACTACCTCTACGATGGTTTTCTCCCCACAGTGCAGCCTGGGTCTGGATGTACACAGCTCCCTAAAGCATCTGGCTGAGGTAGAAACTGATGGGAATCATGGTCCAAAAGATGTGGATCCTCAATGGTACCTTGTATATAAAGTAGTATGTGTCTGACATGCAGGTGCTTGATTTAAAATCACCACCTAGACAGCCAGATTTGAGTGGAAAGGATGACTATAGAGATAGGCAAGGAAGAGAGAGAATGCAACTAACTCATTCCTTATCTACCCTACAACTGATTCCACATGGGGGGCAGGAAGTCTTTTCGTCTGTCCCCAGCTCTGATACCATAGGTGATGTAAGAGAACAACCAAGAACTGCATTTAAGAGGGATTTCTTCTCCAAGTCTTGCTAAGGCATGGAATGCTTGAGGATCAAGCCCCAAATTTGTTTGCTGGCCCTTTATAACAATCTTTAGTAGTTCTCTGAGAAAGCAGGAAAAATAGGAAGTTTCTAGATATGATCATTTGCATCCTACTTGGTTTCCTTGGATCTAGCAACGCCACCTCACGACTCCAAACACAGTGCCTGTACATAAACTGGCCAGAGGTTCAGGCAAGGAGGAAGCACTAATTTAGCTTTGGGCACATCCATCAGTGTCAATACCAGAAAAATGATGCCCTTCAGGTGTTGGCTGTTTGGGGTATCCATCACAGGGTGGAAGAGGCTTGTTCAAAGGCAGAGATACCTCAGGAAGTGATCTTTTTCTGCATACTCAGTTAGTGACCCTGAACATAGGAGCCACACAGATGGTGTCAGATCCCTCCGAGACTCCAAGAATACGGCCCACAATCTGATTAATGTCACACCTGTAGGACCTGTGGGAGTAACTAATGACATGTGTCTAGTGAAATTCCTATTTGCAATTTCCCCCCTTTCATTAGAGGCAAGTCTATTTATCTGCTAAACTTTGCTCCAGACTCAGAAGGAAGAAAAAAATCTACAAGTAGTTCTCTTCTGTCGACATGTTAATTGGTCTGATTATGAAAGAAAACAATCACAGGGACAACAGAAAAAACAAGCAAACAAAAGGGGCAAGACAGACTCTGAGACAACAAACCAAAGAAAGACAGAAGGGCACAACTTTCTTCCTCTTTGTTGAGTGATTGACAGTAGTCAGGAAAATTCTGATGTTCTTTTGTCTTCCAATGTATTTTGTTTCTGCAGCAGCAACACTAATGAAAACAGACATTATATGATGACTTGTTATTGTTGAAAGTTGTGTTCGTAATGAAAATTAGCACTATAGCCACATTTTACTTTGCATGAAACAAAACTGCAAATTCTCATTCCTACATGCCCTTCTTCCCCTGTTTCTTCTTCTTTTTCCATGACAAAATACTAGACAAAAAAAATCAGGGAACAGAATGGCTGTTAAGTCTTTTGAAAAATGGATTCTAAGCATAACTTTCAATGCTCAGGGGAACCTCTTTGCAGTAGTGACAAGAATCAAACTAGCACGACTCACACATTCCCATTTCCATCTTCCTACATAGGGAGGTCCACACTCACTTGCAGGGATTAGTGAGTTCTGGATGCCATGCCCACTTTTAACCAAAGCCCTGCTGAAATTTCTGCTTGGGATACTAGCTTCATATCTGCTTTTGGCTGGCTTCCCATGCAATGTAGCATCAGATATATCAGACAAATTCCATATCTCGCATGTCCATACAACAGAACCCCTGGGAATTCCCGGATCAACCCAGGGCACCTCACCAGTCATCCGAGAAGCAAAGGCTACAGATGCTGATTTGTCCTGAAATGTCTTCCCCTTCTAGGTAAAAACACTACAAGTTCCTGCAGAAACCCATCTGGCAGTCTTTCCTCATGCAAAACCTCCAAGAGCTCAAAGCACAGATATTGACTATGGAAGGATGTACAGGATTAGGCTGTAAGAGATTTAACCTGAGGCTAGTTCAATATGACTCATGAAACTAGACATCAATTACTGAGCATGGGAGACAGATTAAGGAAGAAGTGGAAACTTTCTTTTCAGTAACTCATATAAGCTGTGTTTGATTTAAGAGGTCTTTGACAAGAAATGCACTTAAGGGTTTTAATACTTCAGCCATTCCAAACTGCAAGTGAATTAATCCAAAGGCCAAAGCACCTTGACCCCTAAACACTGATCAGCCAAAAACCAGTCAAGATGTAACATGTCCAGCCCAACATCCTCTCCCAGATTTCAGCTGTAGCACTAGAGAGATTCAGGCTGTCATGAGAACAGACAGTAAAGCAGCTCTTCTGGCTTGCTCTGTATCAGCTACCATGATTAGCAGCAAGAAGGGTCTTCTAGTGATACAGTCAAGACAAGTTCACATTTCAGTTTGATATCCTGAGGGCAGACAGTTTTCAGCTGCCCAGTATGTCTTAGAGCAGCAGACGCAGAAGCACCAGACATGAGTGAGGACCCATTAAGGTCAATATTGAACACAAGCAATTTGGAGGAGTCTGTACAGAACAAAGTTTCTGCCAGATCTGCAAGTTAGGAATGAGCTCCCAAACTAAACAGACAAGTGGATGGGAATCATCAACAGCTGAAGGGCTCCATCCTGCCTCTCTCCCTCAGTTCCATTATATCTAGGAAGATTCACTGGTTCTACACTTCCCCAGAACCTTTCAAGTGAGGTTTAAAAGAACATGAAAATAGCAGTTATGCTCTAACAATATAAAGATGCCTTAGTCTGAAAATATTTACATACATCAAAGAAGGGCCTGCCCAGTGTTTAAGTAATAAGTCACTTGAATTTTTAGCAACTATTACCCAAGGGTTTTTTTATTTGTACTTCTGCTTTTGATACTTATTTACTTATTAGCAAATAGTTTTCATCTGTTAAACATTTGCATCTTATATTAGAAACATCAAAAGCTTCAGACCTTTGATGACATTTATCCCCATCAGTGCATAGCAAATTACAGCAACAAGAAAGAAAAATCTAAACAGAAGGCATTCAAAGAAATTCAGCATGGAAGGCAGAAATTCATCTAGCTCCAAGTAATTATATCTTAATGAATAAACATTGTTCTCTGCTGCTACCTCATGCTAAGAGATACCCACAATGCAGGCAACACAAAGCTAATTCTTTCCATTCCTCTTCCTTCCCTAGGGCAGCTTTGTCACTTTTGTTACAGCCTAAGGTCTGCAAGCCTAATACCAGCTGGGTGTACCCAACACTGATGAGACTACAGAAGAGTTTCACCCCAGAAGCAAGATTCTACAAGAGGTGAAAGGAAAAAAATATCATATACAAGATGTGCAAGTATTAGACACTTATTCCCGAGCGTGGAAAGGTCCTGGGTATAAAGAGACACAGTTAAACAACTGAGATGTCATGGATGGTGAGGGAGTGGGGAAGAGGGAGGCTGAATTTGTTACATAAAAATCCTTCACTGCCTTTTTAGAAGTGAAGTTTCCATTAAATAAAGTGCAAGATTTTAAAATTTAACCAGCTCTGAAAGTTATGTCAAAAAAATCCACATGCTGATGACATGTAGCCCCAAAGAGATATCAGAAAATTGGAAGTTAACTATAAGCATAGATCCTCTTTTCTGAACAAACTGCCTTAAAGATAAATGAAGAAAAAAAAATCAGTCATCTGTTCTTGCAGACAACTTTGCTGTTCCTCAATTCAAAATATGCATTACTAAAGTCTCTTAGGTGCAGCTTGAAGCTTGTCTCTGGAGTTCCCCTCGTGACTCTCGCAGGTGGAATGTATGAGCTAAGTCTTCACCTATGTTAGGCAGGGAAATAGCTACCTTTGTTTACTTCAAATAATTCCTTTCTCCAGTAAAAGCATCCCAAATTCCAGATTTTCCTACACTTTCCAATGCAAGCAGAGCTTTTTATTGCACTAAACTAAGCCTATATTTTATCAGTTACACATTGTAAGCTACTTCATAAGATTAGTAGTATATACTGTGTTCTTTTCCAAGTTAGGATTGGTAAACATCATTTGGGTAAGATCCCTCAGCAACATAACAGACAATTAGGAATATACGTAGCATTCGGTCTCCAAAGTGCCTTATTTACAGTTTTAAGACTTTGCAACATATATTGATCCCATAGATCACCCACTTATGCTTATTTGGCATGCTATGAGAAATTTTGACAGTGAACTGTTGGAAAATCAGGAAGAAAATATATAATAGGTAGAAGGTTAAAAAAAAAAACCCACCACAACACCAGCTGTAGTTTAAGGTCTCTTTCAGCATGCTAATGCTAATTAAAAAGTCAATAAAAACTAAGATTTTAACAAATTAAGTGGTTGACTATAGTGTTGATCTAATGATTTGAGTGAAATATTTATAGCTGTAATTTCAATTGAAACCCCTAAGACTGTCTTTTGTACAAGTTCACACTAAACCTACATTCAGATGAGCGTTTAAAGAGCAGTTTTCTCAAAGCTACTCACACTGAAGAAATTATCCTATGGATTGAATATCTATTTCAGTTGACAGTTAATGCAATGTAAGTGCCAAGGGATGGGAAATGGGAGACCTAATTTCTTCTGCAAAATTAACTGTTGGGGTTGAAATAAAATTCAACCTGTTGGCTAAAATTTGGCTCTCTTCCTATTAAAATACCTTCCTAATCAGTTCAATGTGTTAGATGTGTATCAAACTGGACCTTGCACCTCTAGGGAAAACACTGCTGTTGATTTTTATTTTTATGTAGGATACTACCTAAAATATTTCACACACTTGGGCCTTTTTTTTTAAAACCAAGCAAGTTATTAGTATACAGAAATAATACCACTAGATAGGGCCAAGTCCTAATAAACAACACCTAAAATATTTTTCTAATTAACAAGTAGTAGTGAGGTGCTCAAAACCAATGTCAGCAAAAAGCCCTTTCACCAGAGGACAGGGCAGTGATTCAGAGATGTCAGACATAACGCACCAAACTGAACTGGAGCACACACACATATACAAGGGAATATAATCTCCTAGCAACATTTTTCTCTGGTGAAGCATTACAATACTTCTTTTGAAGCACATATTTAAATCCAATCAACATTTAAAAGAATTGAAAAGTGTGTTGAAATGCTTTACCAAAGCTAGATTCAAGAAATAACTCGCTTCCAGAAGTTAGTCTGATATTAAGCTACAATCCAAGCTGGAGTTGCCCACACATCCCCTTCCTGCAGATGTGGAGCCAGGACTCCAAGCATCCTGTCCCTGCTCCCAACTGCTAATCCAAGTGCCACTGAAGGCACTTGAGAGTGGAAAAAACCTCCAGTGCTATCTTTCTATTTCACAGCCTTAAGAGCCAAGGGAAAGCAGGGAGGGATTTTGCCTGAGCAGTGTCTGAGTCACACTGCCTCCCAGGGCTGCTCCCTGGGTGGTACAGTTTATACACCAGCCCTCGCTCAGAGGATGAGCCTGAAGTCACCATCCAGGCCTCTGCAAAGGGAGCAAACAAAAATTTTACATACACTCGGTCCTATGGTCCATGTGATGTGATCCAACGTGTAATTAACAAGATCAAATTTTCTAAAGCTCAGACTGTTTGCTTCCAAAGTAATTCCCTGTGGAAAACATCTCTACTTCCACATTTCCCTGTTTTGAATATATCTTTTTTTTTCCCCCTTTGGTTTTCCAGGTCCTCTTATAATTTATGCCACCTACTCAGCAAGTTTCAGTGCAGTCAATAGTGACTGACCACATCCATAGAGCAACTCAGTGCTCGTTCCAATTATTTTCAACAATATATGGATTAGATTACACACCCGCTGCCAGAAAAAACCATCTACCTCAGATTTAAATCATTAAGAATGACCCTCTGGAGACAATAATCTCTCCTAAATGTGAAAACTACAGACAAATGTCAGAATGCTGTCTGGCCCAGGAATGTTTCCTCATAACAAGGCTGGTTTGTGCAATCAATGAGGCTGACAAATCTCTGATACGCTCTCAGGGCCTGATCCAAGGCACAGAGAAGTTTATGGTAACACTCCCATTGACTAGAGCTGTGTGGGAAACTTTTCTGACCCATGAGAATTTTTGAGATTTTGAAAGCTTTTTTTTCCCTGAAAGGGAAAGAAAAATTGAAATCTCAAATGTTTGCAATCTGAAAATCTACTTGCATCTCTTGCATTAGAAAGATTAAAAAAAGAAATCAGCCTGTTTAAAATAATTTCTTTAAAAGCGAAGAAAAAAACCTAAGCTTTAAAATTAAACCTCACATTTTCAAAATCAAAGACTTGGTACAAAGAAATTGGCCTTTTTCTAATAAAAATGGGACAGCAAAAACTTGAAAAAATCCAACATTCTCTCCTGAGCTATAGTGGACCTCCCTGCATGAGTGAGTTCACCTCTTTCAAAAAGTCCATCACATACAGGCACTCTATTTATCTTCATAACAAGTATAATTTCTGTTCCAGCCACTGAAGAGGGATGGTCCCTCATTGCACACCAAGAGGTGGAAGCCATTTCATACCAGGGGTATAAAAACAGTAGAGTAATTCCTCACAGCTAATTGCAAAACCACCACATCTTTCACTTTTAAATTAAGTTTTCTCCTGCAAAGTGAAGACTGTCCAATTATATGTCTTAAAGTAGCATTTTTCAGCCCTGAAGGTCTTGAACCCCTGTGAGCCAAGCCCTGCACTCATGTTATAGCAGAAGCCACTGGATGGAGCTGTTATAAACAGTCTCACAAGCTGTGAGTGAGTCATGTTTAGTCTTTGAGAAATCTGCATTATCATTATTTTAAGATATTTCCAATGGGAAAGTCATTACAAGCAGCAAGGAAGGGTTCTCTCTGTTTACAATATTTACACAGAGTTCTTGCTTGGTAGGCACCAGAGATATGCCAGCTCTGCAGAAGCAGGGACTCTATCAACCTCCACTGTGTAGAGTGGAGAGGAAACTGAGGTATTGACATCCATTGACTTAGTGTAGTCATAAAAGGAAACTTGCACAAAAGCTGCAATTTCAACTGAAAAATTCTGATGGTGAATGCTAAGGCAGTCTCCTATGCCTTAAATGCCTCCTGCCAAAATTTGAGTCCTTGCTGTCGTAATTCTTAACATCAGTGGTTTCCCAAAGTATCAGTGTCCTTAAGAGTAATAGTTGAGGAGCTTGTTTCTTTATATATGTACATGTGTATATATATAGCTAGAGAATACTACTGAAAATCCAAGAACTAATAATGACCTGGGTGACAGCACCTGTAAATAAATGGGTCCTCCATGATAGCCTCTGAATTGACATTTTCCGCCCATAACCAAATCTACTTCTGTCTGAGGACCATGTGAACTGTCTCACCTACAGAACCTAGAGGAGGCTTTATCCACATAACAGAACAGACAGCACCCAAGACTTCAGCTGAGTGTTAGAAGAGCAGCAGACCACACTCAAACACCCTGCAACAGCACACACTGTGCTCCATGTCACCACCATCTACTGGGGAATGTGCTGCTCCAGGAGCACATACACACGTTGGGCAGTAAATCCTCATGCTCCTCCTGTGCCTGTGACCTTGACAACCAACACAATAAGTTAAGCTTCATATTTTTCATAATAACTTCAAAATCAGCCAGCAATCTACCTCGGGATCTCCACCTCATCTCTCTGGCTTTCAATGAGCTGTCAGGAAATTCAGGACATCAGTCAGTTCCCTCGTTTCTAGCTAGAGCCTAAGGCCGGTTTTGCAGACAATCATTTAACCTCCCACTTTAAACCTCTTGCTGAGTGTGCTGTGTTTTATATCATCAGCCACCTTTCCATAGCTATCATCTCAGCTCCCCTAGCAAGCCAAGTCAGCAGCTCTCCCAGCACAGGAGCTCTCTTGCAATGCTTCCTGGACAAAGTAGTTCTAGGGGCCCAACGACAAACCCAGCCCCTTATTCTCGCATCCTTGCACCTATTCACACTTCCATATGTGCCAGACCTTCTTTCCAAATCACCACCCAAATGCAAAGTCTCATCTGTTGCCTGAAAAGTTTTCAGAGTATGGAGCAGATGGGAAAAATGCTTAATTTGTCTCGAGCTTGTATCAATGCTACGTGTTGCACGTGCTGTTAAAAACTGGGGAGTCAACACACTCTTACATCTTGCTCCTTCATGGGTTGTGGGTCAGATGGGGTCCTCCAGGGCAAAGGAAATATTGCATCTCTCCTGAGAATAATCGAATAAAGTAAGTTTGAAGTTTCTAGAGGGCAGGACAGGTCCAGTTAACATTGTTAGACAGCAATCAAAGAGCACGAGTGAAGCTGGAAGACTCCTGAGAGGAGCAGTGACCTGCCTGCAGCAAAGACCTTAAAAAAAAAAGGCTTCAACATTTGTGGAAAGATGCAGAACATTCAACTGTGTGAAATTAGCTGCAACCTCAACCATTCTACCTCAAGACTAATGCATCATCCCACTACAGATGGGCTTGAAAGACTATATATACACATATATATATATACACATAGACTACAGTAAGAGTCAAAAAGCCATTAAGAGATCTGTCCTACAAGGGACAGAGAGAAAGAAGTTAACATGTGTACATTCTCAGCAAGTGATCTGGTGTTCAAAATATTCCTGAAACACACACTTTTAATGTATAATATCTTTGTTTTCCATCCCTAGTCTTAGTTTGCATCTATATATTGAACGGGTTTCTGTGAAAAACACAGTTTTATTCCCAACCTGCATATTTGCATATATAGAAGATGACTGATTGGAAAGACAATGGATAATAATTCTATATGTCCCCAGAACTATCTTGTAATTAAATTTGGAAATTAGATGCTCATTTCCTCTTTGGTATTCTTGCTTTTTTTTAAGCAGAGCAAGCTTTGCATTGTTCTAATGTGGACAGAATTTCCACGTTGCTATCATAGCTTTATGAATATGTATCTACATACAGCTGTTTATGCCAGTGAAAGCAAGGAAAAACTTTATGTTCAATTAAGAAAATCTTCTCACAAAAGTGGAAAATTAAACTTTCAATCTTAGGAAGAGTAAAACTAAAAGGGCCTTTCAATCTCCATCTTGTGATTAAGGAGAAAAGGATCAAGAGGGGCAGCAATAAAAGTAAAACGCAAAGGAGAAAAAAATAAATCAGGAAAGGAATGAAGCTTGTGAACTTCAAATCAAACCTCAAAAGCTCTATCAATAATATTTCCAGTAATATCCAAAACTTCTCTAAGAAGGAAAAGTACTTGGATTTCTCTTAATTTTGAAAAATCTTTACTATGTCTGAATCTGCACTGTTAATACTATTATGCTTGTTATGACAACAATGCCAGCATCACCAAGGACTCCACATTTAAGTACAATATACACACATGAACATATGTACTAAAAAGACAGCATCTTTATAATATAAAAGGGCACGTGATCTGTTTAGCATTATATCACTTATACCTAATGTTTGTTCTTGGTATTCACTGATTTAGAAAATGCAGAAGAACAGGAAGAGTCTACATAGAGCACATGAGTTCTGTATGAAAAATAAAGAGTCAGTCACAGCATTCTTCATCCCTGAGATGAAAGGGCAATTGACTTCCTCTGCTCTTTACTCGGACATACCACTTGCACTCCAGAGGACTGAGCAATGCAATGAATTTTGAAATCAGAGACACCAATACCTCTAATGATTTTTAAACCTAAGCTCACTTTTTTGGCAGGAATATAAGATAACCCCATTCTTGATGATTAATGATCAAAAGACAAGTTAGCTAGAGAAAGAATGTTGTTTTAAGAGCAAAGTCTAAACTTCATGGACTTAGAGAATAACTATCCTGGCATTCTGGAGAAGAAAGGAAGTAAACCCGAGCCACTGAATTCTCTGGATTGCACAGGCCTGCAACCATGACCACAATATTATCTTTGGTTTCAAACGTACACCAGAACCATTATGAAATAACACGGACATTTCTGAAAAGGTACTCTTTGGGTTAAGGCAAAAACTCACAGGTAAACAGCATTAAGCAAGAGAAAAAAACCAAGATAATCTATTTTATCTGTAAAACTGTTCAACAGGCACGGATACATGCACTTGCTCCTTTTATGCTGTGAGAATTTTGCCAGCATGTAGAATTAAACCGCATTTCCATATCGTACCCAGATGTGCAATCAAGAGAAGGTCCTTGAGCGTCACCTCTACAGTCTACCCTAGGAATCAAAGCTGTTCTTTATCCCATCCACCAGTAACATCTCTTTAGAATTCATCAACTAGTGAAAAAGGACAGCTCTTACACTGAAATACTGCACAAACTTAGCCCTGATTTATTTAATTTAATGAGTATTGTGACTACAAGACCTGCCTCTAATTTACCAATATTGTCAACTAACTGCTCAGAAGCAGCGTGTGCTTTCCCAAGCTCCAGTTCCACTACTTGAGGCCATCCATTCCCTGTGGTAATTTCCACTGAGAGAAGGGAGGAGAAGGGATGGAGCTGGGAGGTGTCTGACCCTGGGTCAGCAGCAGGCAGTGCAGGCAGCACCAATAGCCCAGGAGGTGCTGGAATCCCCCTTAACCTTCTGGAGGATTTTCACAGCCTTGCATTTTTGTGGTGCCACTCTTCCCCCCCAGCCCTGCCAGCCCCAGCCCCAGCATAGCTTGAGAACAATACACAAATGTGATTTCAATTAGGTCAATAACAAATTCATGAAGGTTCAGCCCTCACCATCTGTCCAAAGGGAGCAAGGCTCTGTTTGGTTTGAGGCTTGGGCTTTCTTCCTCCCTCTCATCCTCCTTTCTTATGAATACTATTTGACAAAGCCATCTACATAACAGAGAGATTTAATGGCTTTATGGCAAAAAACAAAAGAGCAAATTAAGGCAGTTCCACTATTAATTCCCACCACATTGGAGCATTACATAATTTATCACTTAACATGTACATAATTTAGCATGATTCAACATTCAAACACATTAAAGACAGAAAGACAATAGTGAAAGCCTATTAAAAACTTCTAATTCTTCCTTTGCAGAGGAGTCATGTCTGTCTGAAATAGCAGTTCCACTAAAGCTTCAGTTCCAAAATTCTAGTGCACTTTGCATTAGAAACAAAAAAAAATGATGAATATATCTGAAGACAGAATAAACACGAGGAATTGTATAGTTTGTATGCCTGTCTCAAAAGGTGTTATTTTCTGTACATATAATAAAGAAATTTAGATTTTAAGTCATTTAAATCTTGATATATCCTGTCAGATCGTTACCTTGTGCTGCAAAGCACTTTCCAGAGGAAAAGGTCAGACATAGGTCTACACAGACAGCTTGTGCCTCACCCTATGGGTATTTTACATGTGGTAACTTCCACAACACTACATTTCTGAATTAAGTTGAATGCTTTGTTGCCTTGGGCCTTCACCCAGTTACATATTCAGACCTCATTTTTATTCCATTAAGAGAAGGGAAAAACAAGTGCCATAAACCTGAAAGCAACAAGAAGTCTGAGTGCACACTTAGAGTGAGGTGTGTAGGAAAGTGTGGAGATGTGAATATACATCCAAGTTATGTACACCCAGCCCCAGGTGTGTTTTAGGATGCTTTGCAAAGCCTGGACCTCTACAGCAACTGCATCAAAAACATGTGGGTGAGGAGCAGGAGGGCGGGGAAGAAGATAGAAGAAAGATCTTCCTCCTCCTAACATACTGAAACAATTTATTGAAGCAGATTTAATCATTTCACTCATGCTGAAGGGAGTAAATTCATGCCAAACTTGCCACACTGAAGATAATGGAACAAGTCATGGGAAGGAAGAAGTTACTGAGTTAAAGAGCAACAAGGGAGAAAGCGACAAAATTTACTTTAAGATACTCTGTAAGGTTATGTCATCACACTGGGATGTAGGGATGAGTAATATATTCAGAGCATGGATTTTCCACCCAGGATTTTTCTAGTTTTGCCACAGTCAACACAAACTTAACTATTCAACATAAGTTTTCAAAAATATGGTGATTTTCTATATTAAGAAACTGCTTAATTTTTGTACTCTAAAACCTAATACTTCTCTACAAATCAACCAAAACACAAACTGTTACTTCCCCACATTGCCCAACATCCGAAGCCTGAAAGGCATCTTTACACACTGACATAGCTGCCTAGGAAGTGGGAATACACCAGCCAGGAGAACTCTTAAATGATCTGCCATCTGTGGAAAGGTAAATGGACATCACATCTTTCACCCTCTAAAACAATGGTTGCACATAATCACAAGTGGAGACAGATTGAGAAGGTGAGGAAGCAGAAATCAATTTTTCTACTTACAAATAATTAAGACAAAGGAGGAGAGGCTGATTTCTAATTATATAATTAGCCCCAAGTTGTATTTATATCATTCAATGTAAACATAAGTGATGAAAAAAAAAGATCTAAACAGAATTAGAAAAGATTGAACATCTAAAAGTATTTGGTATTGGCTGAAATGAGTATAAGGGAGCGTTGGTATGGGCTTCAAGTGAGTCACAACTGGGTGCAAACTGGTTTTGAAAACTTGTTTCTAGACCTGCATTTCAGCAGTTTAGTAAGAGTCAGGGACATTCATTCAAAGCCTGCTCCAAAAATCCATCTCCCTGACAATCCAGCACTGCCGAGTCATCCTATTCTGGCTGAGTATGGGACTGAGCACCACAAGAGCTGCAGCTCCGTGGTTAATGTATTCATGGATTGACCATTCCAGACATTGTGGAAAGAAGAGCAAAGGATGCAACCATAGCCTGTCCCTCTGGTCACAGGCAGAGCAGTGAGATCTTACCCAGACCTCCCCAGGAAGAGGAAGCTGGTATTTCATAGTTAACTTAATCCTTCCTTTGTGGGAATGGGAAACTCATCTCAGCTATCTTTCACCAGTGCACTTATTCCACTCTTACTCTACTTGATGGCTACTGAAGATAACTTTGAACCTTTGGAGAAGCCTGCAGCAATAGCAATGCAAAAAGGTATTACTAGAAACCAGAGTTTTATCTTTAAGCTTTTCTAATTGAGCATTTCTTCCCCTGCACTCTTTACTTGCTAAATATTTACCAATGAGGGATTGATTTGAGAGATTTTTAATTTTTTTCTTAAAACTGCGTGCTGAAGTGAATGAAAGTTTTATATCAGCATTTAGAGAAAGCAGAGCTTAATGTTCATACAATATCTTTAGATATCTTAAGCTCAGATTTCAATATATTTCATGTTCTGACAACTGACAACCTTTATCAGATATTTCTTGTTATTCATTGCTTCTACAGCCTGCAGATATCTTTTGTAATGAATAAACCTGTTTACATAAATTTGAAGATGTTTCAGTCCACAGCATCACTTGAGTGACATTTCAGTGTCACTTGAGTGACAGTTATTTATGACACTGTGCAATGATTTGGTTTACTACATTTTTTTGCCACATAATGAGATCCTTACGCACAAAAAAGGAAATTTAATTTCGTATAATATTTGTTGGAAGGTACAAAAGCTGAACAACACCTGGAGTACTCTTAGAGCTAAGAGGAGAGGTCAAGTCTTATGCATTATGGGACAAGGCCAATAGTATATCCTTCCAAAATATTACCTGAATATCTTACCAACAAAGTCAGCAGAGCTAAAACAGTCACTCTGTGGGATCAACGTTCAATTTACTAAGGAAATTTTAGAAGACTCATAAATCCTTATCCAAAATACTTAAGTCTGCTGGGTTTAAATCTAATGGCATTTGGATTGCATGATACATCTTCCTTCTGATAAGGCCAGAAAGTTAAATTCTTCAGGTTTTTTACACCATTTTTAATGGAGAGCACACAGATATATGAAAGCATGAAACAAAGCTGCTTTCTCCTCAGATCTTCAAATTATTCAGAGTTCAGCTAAGTTCATTGCCAGAAATGAGTGAGGTTTTAGTATAATTCCCCTTTTCTTCAAGGCTAATTACACCATTACCATCCTCCACTTAACACTGCTCAAAAAAAAAGCCTGCAAATATATAGAATTTGCTTATGTGGAAACATATTTCAAATGACACTCAAAGGCTGGTTTTTGAGAGTGCCTGACACCCAGAAGCTTCTGGCATGAAATTGAGCATAAGTTTTTCAAAGGAAGATTAGCACTCAGCAGTTTCTGAAAAACAAGCTGTATTTGAGCCTTTCTGAAAGTCTGTCCTTGATTAGGGAAACTCAGTAAGATCAGTTTTGAGAAGGGAGACTCATCAGCACTTGCAGAACACTTTGGTGCCCTCCCTACCGTATCAGGATCTGGCAAGAGCAGTGGATGTTCTGTGCTGTCTGTTTTAATCAGGACTAAATGAAGCCAAGATTTTCAGTTAAGGTAAATGTTGAATTTTTAATATTTAATAAAAGCAACTCATTCCTACGAACTCATTATCTAACACAAAATAGCTCTGCCTTCAGAGTAAGAAGATAAAGAAGAGTTTAAAGGGAATAACACAGTAAATTATTACATTCAGGGATTATACCCTTAACTGGTGTAAACTGGCACAGCTTCAACAGAGACCTGTTGATTAACATCGGTACATGATCTTGTCTAACCTGTTCAGCACTGACGTGTGCTTGCACTCTTGTGGTACTAGCCCCACAATATCTAACATTTGCTTCCAACTGTCAGCAGGTACTAATCAAAGAGATAATTCTTCACTTCAAGTTTTTCTTCCCTGTTTTGTACAAATTCCAAAAATCTATTTTCTTTTATTGTACTTTGGTTATTTTGCTCATGGAGGCTTTGGGACAGCACCAGTGGAAACTGAAGCCGTCTGGTTAATCTGAGGTCACATTTTGTGTAGGCAGCTGCAATCCAAGCCTCCCCACCCTGCCCTACCACTAACCCGAACTCTGACCTGCTGGGACCACCCCCTCACTCCTGCAACAGCTCGGTCCACATTTCTACTGAGTGAACACAGACAGCTAAAATGCCAAAAGAGCTATGTGTGAAAACATATACATGCACTGTCAGGTCTCTGTGACTTTCTCTTGGCCTATAACCAAGACCACCAAATGCATCTGGCAGTCTGGAATTTACTGATGAATCAAATCACTTAGTTCATGTACTTTGTCCTTGTGAACAAGTTACATTTTGAACTGAAGCAGTGGTTTAAGAGAAAATACACACAGAGTGGCCACTGCCACCCTGCAGCCTCAGGCACCTATGGCAAGGCTCCCAAGTCCATCTCAATCTCTAACAACTATAAAATTATTGAGTACCCCAAACTCATGTCTATCCTATTCAGGACAAACTGCTGGATGGTGAGAACTTGTGAGGTCAAGCCACTGGTTCAGAGATCTAAATATGGATCTAAAACTTGAATTTCCTAAGGTATGTAAGTGATCAATCTGGTAAGTCTCCATGACACATAGATACGGCCTTCAGGATCTTTGAAAATCCCATCCTAGAAAACTACATTAAACTCTGGCTCCTGCTGTAGCACTATACAGAGAGCATCAGCTGTGGAGAGCTGACCACCTGAACAGTTAAGACACCGAAAGGGTGAGAGAAACTTTTACCATCCTATTTCACAGGTGGGAGTCTGAATCACAAGGAAGGAAAGAAGGGGCAGGAAAGAAGGGAAAGATGTAAGTGATATGTTCAAGGCCACCCAGGAAGACTGCTGGAGTGGGAAAACGAATCCACATTTCTCACTCCACCCCCTTTCCCTCATTTCCACACACAAGGTCTCTGCTCGGTGCTGTGAGAGAGTTTATATGGGTCAATGCTATTGTGCATGGTGGTTACCAAGAGGAGTCCACGTCTTCACAGGTGCAGAACTCAATTTGCAGCTCTTGAGTGAGTCCAGCAGAGAAAGGAACAGTGTACAAGCAAGCACTCACATGCTCCCGGCGTTCAAGGAAGGAGACAGAGCTGGAGATTGAATCCTTGTACAGTGAAAAAACAGAATAAAGCATGGTTGGCAAGCACCACCTGATCAACACTGACTAGTGAAGAATTGGGAGAAAAGGAGGTCACCTAAATAAGCACTTAAAGTCCAATTCTGCCAATTTCTAAGTCTAACTGGGCTCATGACTTGCTGTATTACTTTCGTGCAAGCCACCCCAACCCTTCTCATTGATTAGTTGCAAACTATAATGCCTTGAGGCAAGGACTATGACCACATCTGTCTTCATTTCACATTGACCTGCAGACAGCCACCACACTGGAGTTTGAACCATCTCACTACTCAGGAAGTTTATAGTGCAATTCTGAAAGCTTTTTAAGCCCATAATGGCTTATGCAGCTAGAGGTTCACTTTATTGCCTAAACATTGCTTTTAAATAGGTTAAAAGAGAAAAATCAACTACAGAAACAGGCAGGATGGGAGGGGGAAGAGTCACTGAAGTACTTGTCATCCTCCTTTTCTTAAATCCTTTCAAATGAGGAAATTCTCCCCTTGCTAACAGAAGAAGAGCCCAAGCATGGGATGTCCCCAGCCACATCCAGGCAGAGGCAGGCACAGAAAGCAGTAACACAAGAAGGGCTTTGCTGAAGAATCACTCACTGCTGGTGTCAACAGATCTGAATGCTGCATGTGCAGGTTCCTGATACAGGGAAGACACCTTGTGGGTCTGTACAATGAGGCCCCAGCAATTGTGGCTTCTAGGGATTATTGCTACGGGATTTTAAAACCCCCAGGAAATGAGCTGGCTTGACTGAGCTAACTGGAAACACAGACCAGCGTGTTGAATTGAAGACATCCCACCAAGCTTTAGGTAACACCTCTAGTGTCACTGATGGCCCAGCTAATTGACAGAGTTCCCTGTCTCTGACAAGCAAGGGTAGATTTCCTTTTAGATTTTTATATGTAGTGTTTGATACACACAGACCAGTAAAACCAAGATTATTAGTTCACTACAGTCTGGCTTCCAGAATGTAGAACACTGTATCCACCACTAGGCTTTGGTCTACTCACCATAGACCACGTTTGTGAGAACCAGACATTGCATCCATATCAGCATTTGTGTGCAGGGCAAGTTTTAAACAAATCCACCAACTGTCCCTACTGATCACATCCAGGCTTGCCTTAGTGCAGTGTGGCACGAACATTAGACACCTCTGAAAAGGTCTGGACCACAGGCATGGGGATATATTCAGTCCAAAGGACAGATCCCCCCACCCAGCACTGATGCCCACACAGCAGAGACTCAGGGGGCTCAGCACTGAGTGTTTTGATCCACTGATCCACATCTACTGCTCTAAATTATTAACAAAGCTAAGGCACCTTGGAAATTACTGAGAATTAATTGCTCTGTTTATGTGAATGTTTTAATAACAAATAATCACCATGAGCAAAGAGATAAAAGTGAAAAGCAAACTATAGAAAGATTCCTGTGGTGAGAGCAGCATGGCAAGATGTGCAAACTGAAAGTGTAGTAACCAAGTCACAGCACACAAGTCTTGTCTGTACTGTGAAAATTCTTTTCACTAAGAAGGTGGTCTTTTGAGAACAGCAGAGTTCACAGAAATGTTTTACCTCTGAAAAAAACTAGGTTGTAAATAGACATGTTCCCTCCAGAAATAAGAATTTCAATTATTGTGGTACTTCTTCAAAAATAGAAGAATAATTGAAAAATAGATGTGTGTTCAGTCAGCAATTCAACACTTAAGCTTTTATTTTACCTAGATCACATAAACTGCTTTTTTGCTTTACTGACACTTCAAGTTTTTGCTCTGACTTACAGGTAAATCAGCCTTCTTACAAAAGGAAAGATTATGACCTGCACTCTTAAATAAGAAAGATTAAGTATTATTACATTATGGAAGTGCCAGCTGGTTCAAAACCTGGCAATAAGCGCAAGATCCCACCCCACATACATCTTTCCCCTATGTAATTGACTCAAAATCTGAATAAAATAAATGTACACCTTAATTACCTCATTTTTGCAGTCAGCAGTATGTCAATATTAGTCCTTTATTAATAGTTGCACAAAAAGCAGGATCATGAGAAATTTCTGACTTTCTACTGATGTCGTAATAATGAAGAAGGTAAGTATAATTTAAGAAAAAAAGAAAATTAAAAAACCTGAGCATCCAACTCCATCCACATACTTTAGCCCAAGAGAAGGGAGGGTTTGGCACCCTCTTGCCCAGCCATCCCTCATTTCATTGAATACTGTAAATACATTCATAAAAAATAAATAAAAGATTTTCTATTTCAAAGCTCACTGGGTAGAGTACATACATGCAGCAGGACAAGATAGCACTCTTGAGGCTGTCAGGCCAAGATGTTTACAGGATACAATGAAAACCAAAAATTTCTTCCATTGCCCAAATCAATAGACATTCCTTCAACCCCCTGGCAAATAGAAGAGTGAGGAGATATTCAGTGATTAGTCATTTTTTTTCCTGACAGTTTAATAGGATTCTAGGAGAACCAGCAGAATACCAACACAGCTTTTCTTTCTGCCTTTTCACCAGTGAGAAGCTTGCATGGGTTTGGGGTTAAAACAGACACACAAACAATTTGAACATTACCTAACAGAATTATACCTTTTAGGTTGAAAGGGAGTTTCAGCTCAACAAAGAAGCAGCAAACATTAGAACCCCACCATCTTGATCTGAGTTAATATAACTGCTGTGACATTATACTGCCTTCTGAGGAAGGGGAAAGAGTTATTTCTCTCAGGTTCCATTAATCTTTTTGGAAAGCCCAGTCTAGAGGTGACGAGGAGCAGAACGAGTAACACTCAGCTATATGAAGCAAAACATCCAGCCAAAATCTGCTTGCTTAGAGACAGATGGCAAATGCAGCCAGTGCTCTGAAACTCCAGCTGCATGCCTGAGATCTCTCAGATCTATGTGTGTGATCATTAAAGATTTTCAAATTATCTAATAGAGCAGAGTCTCCTGGAGATTTGGGTTTCCAGACTTTTGTTTTCTTTACAGAGGACCACATTAAACTTACCCAGAACAAAGTCAAAAGAAAACAGTTCTCAAGCTTTTCAATTTAAAAGTGTTATTCACACACGAGCACTCCAAGTGGGCTTAATTTTCTCCTGTGAGTGCAATTTGCTCACTCTATCAGCAGGAACAGTTGGAGATACCAACACACTGTGTACAAGTGCAGAAAGCACACTCTGGCAGGGCTCATACATCTCAGTAACTGCACTGAGAAGGCATTTATCTTGTGCTTGTTCAGTGCTAGAGGGGCTCTCTCCATGCTCCTCCCTAAATATCATTTCTTCTTCTCTTGACTTTTTTTTAAAGATATCTGCCCCTCTCCCAATAGGACCTGGAATAAGCCACCTCTATCAGCAACACTGCACATTCTATAGACTAGAGTGGAGGAAGTAACCACCCATTGACACATTGTGTGCCTTCCACCACTACTACTTCCCAATACACAGGAGCTCCTCAGTCCTAAAAGCCTGACCAGCATTCAGTTCAAGGCTGGAGACCACCACAGTTCATCATTATAACTGGTATTACAACCAAGTTGGCAAGAATCTAACAATACACCAGGCTAGGAATGAACATTTGCTATTAACACTCATCAAATATCTCAGCAAGAAATTGTTCTTCAGAAAAAAGCCTTACTCTTTTGGAGTGGGAAGTACCTGTTTTGACAATGTTTAATATTAAAAAGTCCAAATGTCTTATTTCAGTAGTATCTTCCTGATTTCTTATTTCAATATATTTTTCCAGTAACTCACAGCAAACTATGGCTTTGCCTTTTAGTTGCACTACACAAGGCAAAATTACTTTACCCAGATAAAAAGTTTCATCACTTTTGAATCAATATTTTTACTGAAACATGTTTGGCAAGAGTTAAAGAATATTCACTTGGAAGGATAATTTTTTTTTTCCAAAAAAGTCGATATTAACCATGGCATCGAAATCCCATTTCCTCCATAGCCAAGTGTGCTTCCAATTCTTATTACTGGTTACTCGTGTGGGTTTTTTTCCTCATTTGTTTGCTTTTAGGTGCATAAAATCATGAAGGCTGTTGGGGGCATGTTTTGAAAATGGTTTGAGACCCCTAAAAGACTACCACCAAAACCTTGCCTCAAAACATGTTCCATATAAAATACAACAAACAACTGCAAATGTGTAGAGAAGGTATCTCGTTACCTGATTGGTGACCATGATTACTTCTCTTAAGTCACAGGCATTCAGGCTGTAAGCCAGATTTTCCAAGTGGAAGCAGATCTGAAAAGTACAAAAAAAAGTAGTTCAGTTTGATATCTGGACAACTGATTTGTCAGTCTAAAATAATACATTTTTAAAAATCAAGGTATTTTCAAAGGACAATGACATTTAGCCAGGTGAAGTCCATTATAATCCTGCCATCTTCTAGACTGACAACCAAATAAAGTGGGAGATATGTGCATACACATGACCACAAGATAAAAAGGTGCTGAGTCAGCGAGTACCACATAATGAAAGTCTTGGGCAAGGAGCCCTTAGGACAAGGTGTTTATACTTGACAGAAAAAGAACAAGTAGGTTAGATTGCAAAGCAACTTTTCTTTCTGGCTACAATCGATAAAACTCATATGCATGTAAATGGAGGGAAAACAACAACAACAAAAAATCCTTTGCCAAGCTGCATTAACCTGTTTGTTTAGAGAGCTCATCTCCAGATTCAGAGCAACACTTCATCAGTCAGCTTCATTCTACAGAATTTCTTGGCCATGTAAGCTACAGACACCCTATCATAGTGGCTTGCAAAGTAAATCACTTGTATGTAAAGTTTATGCAAACAAGAAACCCAAAACAATCCATCTCATTATTTTCTTCAACCAATTATGTCAAATACAAACAAGCAAAGATATCACTTATGTGCAGAGAACCCAGACCAGTCCTGGTTTCACAGAGGAGTGACCGACTCCAGTAAATGAAATGCCCAGGGCTTCAGAGGCTTCATCTGGTCCTAATTTTCAATCGGCAGTAAAACGATATGTTTTTTTCACTTTCATTGTAGCTTGTTTTCATCTACTTGATGTTCCAAGACGTCCTGTTTTTCAAGCTCTGATCCATCACATGAAAAAAAGGACTTGAAAAATGTGCATTAGCCGACGTAGTGGCACCGCTAAGGCAGCCGAGCTCCTGGGCTCAGCTGCCTGCAGAATCTCTCTTCCTTTAAGCCAAAAATAGTTGGGAGCAGAGAGAGGTATAGGAGCTGCACACAGCGGACTTAGCATAGGTGGAAAGCACCCAACTGCTTTATCTTCCAGAAAGAGGGTGAAAGCACCATCATATTTATGAATTGCAAAGTGTCTTTAGATCTATTCCAATAGACTGTGCTCTACCAGCAGAGCAGGAGAGAAGAATGAAGTTGTCATCACCACCAAGGCTTCCCTCTCAACCGCAGCACATCATCCCTCACCTTTCCTAGTACAAGAATCAAATCACTAAAACCTTGTGGAGATGAGTCCATAATAGCAATTAGGTTGCTGTACCTCTAATGGCATGTACAACATAACAGGTTATTTGCATAAGGACAGTTAGTCCTCTCCTATAACCAAGAACAACAAGCTGTAGCCAACTTCCCAGATGAAATGTTAAGAGATTATATGGCTATATATGCTTAGAAAGCAACTGTGGCACAGCTGAACTACAGCTGCAAAACGGAGCTTGGTGTCAACTGCAAAACCAGCCCAAGATGAAGGATAAATGTGGTGATTAGGCCATGCTGAGCTCCGTGCTGCTCCAGGAACATTGTCATCAGTGCCAGGGGGAGATAGAGTTACACACTCACAGCACCATGTTTGACTGCAGCAGAGAAGGATTCTGAGGATCAATTTGTTACCCATAAAACAAAACTAGTTTTACTGGTCCCATCCAGATTAAATTAGAACGTTTCTAAGAGTTAATTTTGCAGATGTTCCCAAAGTACCCTATCTGTGTGCAAGAGGCCAGGCATGAGGACACACATTTGGAAGATAGTACACCAACACTTCCTGAGAGATCTAAACAATCTCTCCTGAACACCTGATTGAATGTTCTTCACTGAAAAAGATGTACACAAACCATGTGTACGTATATTTCATATAAAAGATTCCACTAAATCAAGCACTATTCTCCCTCAGCTTTCCCACCTCCCCCTTGGAATAAGAGGGAACTTCACATGCTCTGGTCTGAAAAAATAAATAATTAAGCAAGCAGCTTGCAGCCCCTCGGTCAGACAGATTTCCCAGGGTAGGATTGCTCAGCCTCAGCACTCCCATCACAGCTTTGCCTCCCACCCTGTTTCTGACTTTAAATCCTGCTGCCAAAAATCTCTCTCACTGTCCCTCCATTTATTCCTAGTTTTCTCTCTTCACTTGCAGGATCTCATATCTGCAGCTCTCTCAAGACCCTGCAGGACCTTTCTTGGCTGGTGTAAATCTGAAGGAACTTTTCTTATCCAACTAACAGTGATTCCAGCCGACAACAGCAGAGAGTTTAGACTCTCCCTCAGCCCCTCTATCCCCATATTTATTTTATGAGCTCCCTCTTTCCCTCTAGGAGTTCAGAAGCAGGACTCAGCTTTTCCTTATTCACCATAGATTTGAACCTGAAGACACTGAAGTGAGTTTGCACCTGACTCCATTTCCAGGAACCATGTTTGGGTTCATTCACTCTGGCTACTTTTATATTCATCACCACCAGACTTTGAAGGATAAGATAAGCTTCCCAGGAAGATGCTGGCACAACTGCCCTTTCCTGGTAACCAAATATTAATAGGCATGAGGAGACTGAAAAGAAAATAAAAACCATGATACCTGGCACTAAGAGTCTTTCCACTGGCTCTCAAAGGATCTCCACATTTTTAGAAAGTTCTTTCTCCTCATCTAAAGATATATCCTTCCCTTTATCTCTATAGGGATTTTCATGGGGACAACTTAATTTTTGAGGAAGTTGAGCATTCACCAAGGTACCTTTAAAATACCAGTGGTTGCTACAGGTTTATTTAATCCTGTTTTGTGTCAGCTCCCACTGCTAAGACTTTGCTGTTCCTTTTAACAGCAGCTAAAGGGGCAAATCAAAAAGGCTTTTACATCCCTGGTTTTGAATACTACATGTAGAGGAGAGAAGAAAAATAAATAGAATAACATTACATTAATTTTTCCAAATAATTCACAACTGTAAGGAAGAGTTGCCTCATCTTTAAACAGTGCTGTGCTTTAGTCATTTAGAAATACTTGCCCTAAGATTTTTTGCAGGGACTATTCTGCACATTGACAGGTACACCTACTTAAAGGTCTTAAATTTTGTCTTTTCAAAAGGAATGTGAGAGCAGCAGCTTCGTTTGTACTGTGTTCCTCTCCTCTTGCATACAATCAGATGAGTGAAAGAGACAGGGGGTGGGGAAGAATTCCACAACATAATCATTTGGCAACTTATATTATTTTCTTTCAAAGGGCATTACAATACACTTCTCTCACTTGGGGAACTTCAAGAGAAGATAATTATTCTTGTCTGCCTTGTAATATATATTAAAAATGTTCAAATGTGGCTTTCCAGGGAATTCTGCCAAATATTTTTAGGCACCAGACCCAGCTTTACTTAATTTTATATTGCCTTCTTAGTCTATTATAAAACATCCTTCCATGCAGTTTGAATTTGGTAAAAAGGCTGAAGCATACTCATTTATATTAGAAACATAAAAATGCTTCTTTCCTTGAAATAAAGATCTTGAACTCCTAATGTGACAGCCATTCAGATGTACAGTAATTAAAGTGTCTCTACAGAGTTTAACACACATCAGTGGGCTTTTATTGCCACAAAAAACAAGCAGAAACAGAGAGGGTTTGGGTTTTTTTAAGGAGACAAGATACCAACACCAGAAAGTAGCTTTAAACATTTTTGTTTTACAAGCAGTTTATTAGTAGTATAACAGTAGCACCTTGAGACCACAAAGACAACCAGAGCCCTGATGCACGACATGTTATAAAAGCTTCAAAGATGTGAATCCTAAAGCTTTAAGTGCTGTCATCAACTGCAGTAAAGTAAGGGATTACACTAGAGTAATTAAACAAAAAGCTATTTGATGTGATCATCTCTTATTATTAGCAATAATGTTTATTACAAGGGATAAAACAATGGCAGTGGGCAAACCAAGGAGTTTACAGTCTAAGCAGAGACAAAGCCAAGCCTGGACACAAAGATAGAGCTCATTATACAGGAATACAATCTGCAGAGTTGGAAAAAGATAAGCTAAGTAACAGAGAGGGAGGGATAAAACAGATGTGGAGCGAATTTGAAGAGACCATGCCCACAGTACTGCAAGGCAAATAAAGAACACAGAGCTGGCAGCCTTGAAACAAAGAGCAAGTGGGAAACAGAGAGCCACAGAGACTTGCTCTAAATCACAGCAGAGCAGCCAGCAATAAGAAGCTTGACAACCAGATCCTCACTTCAGCATCCGCCCAGTGACTTCTGGTGTTTCACTTTTTAAAAATTCAAGTCTACCCTAATATAGTCTGGTGAGAAAGGCCAGGCAACCCTCATCCCAAACTTCTGAAGAGTCAGCCATGATTTACACAGCAAGATCAGGATCAGGATAAAGCCCACAGTGTTCCCATCACTCTGCTTTCAGCATATTTCACTGTCTTCCCCCCAACCCTTTTAAAAGCCAGCCTCAGGAACTGTAGATAATTAGCACAAAAGTCCATGTAAAACGTGTTTGTTTAAGTGTTTATTTTGGCTTCCTAAAACAGGCTGGAATCCAGCTCTTGTGCTCAGCCCCACCTTAGTTATATTTGTCCTGTTATGCACAACAAACTTGGAGCTACATTTAAATATGAAACACTTTGAAACTATATTAATGCTATCTCTTGATCATTACTACACGCATTACCTCCCTTCCCAACTGACCCATGGGTTGATTGGTTGGCCCAGCTTGTTTTAAAGGCTATGTTTTACAGAGCAGCAACACTGTTTTACTTTTCTTAGCTTTCCCTGATAATCAAAAGGAAGCCAGCCCAGACTGCCTGATGGAAATTGAAACAGCTGAGTGGACTCCTCCTACCTCCTCTGGTGTGTTTTCATCTTTTATGGTGGCAGGCTGGTCTGTGCCAGACAAACTAAGATTTCTTATATTCTTCAGTCACTTGGCTGTTCTTTCTCAGAGATATTCCAACAACAGATTAATGTTGAGGCATGCTGAGCCAAACACATGAATCTCTGAAGATTTCAGTCGAGCAGGAATGCTGCTGGATAGTCTTTTTTTGCTGTTAAACCAGGAGAGTACAACTGGACCTGGTCTCACAATAACTCCCATCAGGGTCAACTGACATGGGTGTATGGGAGGTCAAAATAAGGCTCCTTAAATGGTGTCAGAAGCAGCACAGTTGCATGGGGAATGGAAGTGTTCCCTCTTTAGCGTGTAGCTGCATACACCATCTGCACAATTTGAAGGTGCTGGACTTCACAGATACAAGGAAAAACAACTGCTTCATTCCCACCACAGGCAAGGGGCAGGAGATGCTGCCCAAGTACCAGGCCTTCTCCCCACTACAAGCACACCCAGTGACTCAATATGCAGCACATGAACTCAGAGGATGGACACAGCATAGAAACAAAACATGTTCATATGCCAGTGAAAACCCTGCAGCAACCTCATGTACTGCCTTGCATTGCCAAGGTACCACAGCTAGGGAACTCACTGGGTCAGGCCTGCAAGCCCTACATCCCTCAGAACAGGGCCAGCAGCTTGTGGCACAAGGGCCTAAGCAGCATCACCATCTGGGATAGCAGACCCAAGGACATCAGAGGGGAATTAGTTACTCAGAAGAACACTCCCAGCAGCTCCAAATTCAGCAGAAAATAATTCCTTATTCAAACACCTCTGTAAGTCCTTCA
Source organism: Brachypteracias leptosomus (assembly GCA_013401335.1). Classification (NCBI taxonomy): domain Eukaryota; kingdom Metazoa; phylum Chordata; class Aves; order Coraciiformes; family Brachypteraciidae; genus Brachypteracias; species Brachypteracias leptosomus. The sequence goes on along the minus strand of VYZX01016977.1, from coordinate 167,291 downwards.
CAGACACACATAAGGGAAGAGAGGAGAATCTTCCCTCCTCACATCAGAAGGAATAACAAAACAGGAAAATGACTGAAAAGAAGTGAAGGTGGGCAAGTTAAGCAGAGCAGGGCAGCATGTTTCTCTCCTAGAGCACATGGGAATTAAGCAGCCATTAAGCACCTGTTGTACCCTTCTGAAACAAGACTCCAGTACCTCCATCAAAGGGAGCAAAAAGCACATTAACATGAAAGTTTTCTTATTGAGGCTGGTTACCTGGAGCCATCTTGTACACTGCACTAGCACAACCACGTAGCAATACTTTGACCTCACCAGCCTGTATGTAGTGTTTCCACAGATCTGCTCATGATGCTCACAAGATCATTCTCAGGAAAATGCAGATTCTACTGAGAAGTGGGGCATATGAGGAGTCCCAGAGTCCAGGGGGTCAACTCAAGCCCAGCACTTGTACCACAAGCAACCCAAACTTTGGAGAAGGTACAGAAAACTTTTTTTTTTTTGCAGTTAGACTAAGATTATCTCAGCCTGCTGATAGCCACCACCCCAGGTCTACCCTAGTCTGTCTCTTTACAACTCAGCCCTCCAGCCAGCACATAACCCATAACCCTACAATTTCAAGGTATCAATTTAAGTATAAACTACACAAGGAAAGAAAAAAAAACACAACCAAACATACAAAACCACAAAACAATCCTCAGCAACTCCAAACACAATATGTATATGCTTTCAACCTCTCTCCCCCACAGGTCAGTGAAACTGCAAAATACTTTCCATGCACATCAGCCATGGAAAGTGTAGCCTCACACAAATACATCTTAAAACAACTTCATTAAAATACTTCATTAAAACACCAAGCTGAAGACTACTAACCTAGAGCAGGCCTCTTTTCCACAGCAAGCTTGTTCCTAAAACACAAGAGGAGTAGTTCCAGAACTTTCTGAGGAGTGAAAAGCCAGCCCCCCTGCAGGTGTGCCTATTTATACTGGTAGCCGCTCCAGGTGTTGCTGCTCTCCACTGATTGAGCCCATCTGCTCCTCCCCAGTGGCTCCTGACAACTCTTTGTTTGCCGATATGGGCTTTAATTCAGCTCTGTGCATCTCTTGAAGATGGTGAAACAAAACTCCACATGTGCAGAAGTTCATGTGTATCCAAGTTAGGCCTGTGTGCCGATCTAGATTGCCCCTCAGATTCTCTACAACTAACAATCCTTGCTACTGTGGTGACAAAAACTGGGAGGTTTTTGTGCTGCCTACAGAAAACAGGTGTGAGCACCTCCAAAGCCATCACTGCCAGCTGATGGACTTTACATTTTGATCATTACTTGAACAGACAGACTTCAGTCTTCAGCAGTATAAATCTGTCTCCTGTACTATTCCAGGAAAATTTGAGTGGAAATCACACGTACAGCCATGAGCAGGCAAATCTGTAGGGCCAAATGAGAATAGATCTGATTTTCTTCAGGAAAAAGGGTCAGTCTACCACTGAAGTACAGGATGTATCCCCGTCAGCTGATAGGAAACTGATGGAAAAGATACAACTTTTTTTTTTCCAGTAGGAGACACTAGAATCCACCAGTAGCTAACCAGTACATGGTTATCTGCAGGACTGGTAGAAAGATATTAATTATTTGTGTGATCAGGAATGGAGAGAAGAACCTCCAAGCTGATATAGCTCAAACTATAGAATACTAGCACTTAAGTAGGTCTGTAATCAGCTCACAAAAATGCATGAAAGGGTAAAATCTATAAATTCATTTCTATGCAGTTGTACAGGGGGTCTGCAAGATGGATCAAAGGTTGAGAGTGGTTTGCTCTCCAAAACATTTGGAATTAGGGCCCCAAAACAGTGCAGCTTATGCTCTTCATCTATCAGCAGCTTATGTTTCTAAAAAAAATATCCAAAAATGTAAATGCCAAACTACAAACTTCTCAGAAGACATTCTTAAAGAGCTAAAGGAGAATTGGATACCAATGTTTTGCAGTTAAAAGTGCTGGCACTTTATAAAGAGAAGCCTTTTGTTAGAGACAGGAAGTTTAGTTTATTGCCTGGTGTATACAGTTCACCCACCACATTATTTTGGGCTATTTTCATTCCTCACACAGTAAAGAGGAAATTCTAAGAACGTTTCATTGCTTTTCTTTGTTTGATGAACAGCAAAGGTTTGCAGTTGACCGATCACTGTATTGCTTTGCTACTTCTGACATACAATTTCACTTCACATAGAACCTCTGGAGGATAAAAATCTTGTTCTTTATAAAAATCAATTGTTTCTGCCTCATTCATTTGAAGTCCATCTCTCCCCCTCATCTTTCAATACTTCACAGAAAGAATTCATAAATAGAAAACTAGGGGAAAAAAACCCGTAAATTGACACTTTTTTTTTTATGAGCAAAACTTCAGGCTCAGAACCTACCAACAGACACACTATGACATCTCTTCTCCTTGCAGTTTCCCCAGCTCTTCTGCAGTAGGACACAATCTGAAGCAGAGCAATAACACCACAGCTATGGAACAGCACTAATACTTCATCATAAGATTGCTCTTCTGAAGGACATTCATTTTCATCCAGATACTACATCTTATGCACTGACTGTAATGAGTCTGTTGTCTGCACAGAGTGGTTCTACACTGCTGAAGTTACAAAGCAAAGAGCTAGAATACCTGCCTGTCCATTTACTCTTTTACTTTTCATCAATTCACAAGGTTATCCCAAATGTTTTTATACCATTCTTGCCTAACAGGAAAAAAAAGGATTCCTCATAAAAGGCTTGGTTTCTAAAAAATGCTAAGCATTTAAACATTTATTAGAAACAGTTTTAGTTCCTCATTAATCTGAAGATGAAGTATTATTGATTTACAATGAGCAATTCATCCGATATCCATCAGCAGCATATAAAAACAGAGTCTGAGAATTAAAAAATGGGTGATGCCTTTTTGGCAGCAGCTCTCTATGTCCTGCCAATGGCACAACCTGTCCAACTGGATGGGAAACAGCCCTGCTCTTTCTGTGTGTTCTGCATGCTTGACTCTATGTGCCCCACACATCATAAGCTAACCTACATTTATTTTTATATTACAGGATCAGCAAGTATATATTAGATCAAGGCTTTGGGGACTTTACATATTGCTTAACCCCAGTCACCCAGGCTCTTAGTCACTCCAGCGATGAGCATGGTAAAAATAGATAAATTACACTGATAGATTGACACAGAGACTTATAGACATCTGTGCACACAGACATATATATCCCTAGGGCCTGATGGAACAACTCCAGTTGAGTAGAGTGAGCTTTGGAGCAGGCCCAGCATTAGTATACGATACAGACTAACTGCCTCTGATCTTTGAAACCAGTTTTAAAAGGCTAATGTAGGGGGTGAGCCTCCATTGTGTGACCCTGGTTTTCCACCAGTGTAACTCTGCTGGCTTTAGTGGCATGTAAAACCAACGTAATAAAGTGGAGAATTATGCTCACATTATGTTTTTTAAGTAGCTTATTAGCCTGCATATTACACCCTTTTTAGTGAGTTGGCAGCTGTGCAAAGGACTCTAAGGACCTAATTCACTAAAGCTGATATGACTCTTCCCACTGGCTTTGGGTTAGGGCCTTAAATTATTCTCAAAAATCTGGGGAGAGGATATTATAAAGTGGTACAGTAAAGGTAAAAGGGTGTTAATGGAAGTCCCTTGAGGAGGTCATGGCTTTTATTAGTTTGGAGGAGCTTTCCACAAGTAACAAAAGTTTTAAGAAAAACCTGTTGAAGTGTGTCAAATGTCCTGAACATGGCTTTTTCTTCCTTGTTACCATTAACAAAAGAACCAAACCCAACCAAACTTCAGGATGGAAAAGAAAAATTCCAGTCTGAATGGATTTGTCTCTACCTTGTAACACTCTGTAAGTGTATGGGCTGGGGATGGAAGGCAGGGGGTCAAGAGAAAAGTGAAAGGAACTTGTCTGTGCCACCCCCATCTCCTGTGCTTGTGCTTGGCCCTCGGGGTGAATTGCCTGCCCGTGTTGCTTGATCTTAACTCTTCTCTCTCACTCCTTTCAAGGTTGCCTACCTCTGAGGTGTGCCAAAGTCACATCTCTCAGCCTTTAGGGCTGCACCTGCTTTTCCCCTCTCTGCTGCCATTGGCCATGCATGTCTCTTCTGGCAGCCTCCTGTCACACCCAGCCCTGCTGCCTGCCCCGGCTTCCCACACACACACACGTAACGAGCAGGTAGAGTAATTGCTTTCATAACATTTTTCCCACAATGACATTTCTTAGTTTGCTCGGGCAGGCTTTAGCATTACTGTGCCAGTTCCTCGAGTCCTGGCTCAGCCCAACTTCCCTCCACACTATGAATAACAAAAATGGGTGCTCTGTCCAAGGAAGGACTACCTGACCCCCAGCTCTATAGGCCTGGGAACTACAGAGATATCAAAGAGTGGGTACAAACCCAGCTCCTCCACAATCTCCTGCCACCTCTTTGTCCCTCAGCTTTTGCAGAATGGAAGTTAACAAAAGAGGTTTACCCCACAGAAGAATTCTGAGAGCAAATGCATCAAAGACATGGCGATGACCCATCCTCAGGTCTACACAAGCACCTGAAACACAGCTAGATGCAAAAGAGCATAACTAACAAATCCCTGAAATTATGCCAGTCCTTGGACAGGAATTAGAAGCAAATCCTTCAAAAGAAGATAGGCCAAATTCCATTCATCTGATACATCAGTATAAATGTGGAGGCCAAGAGGAAACTACGGATTTCAAACAGGATATACCCAGAGGCTGTAAAACATAAAATACTCTTGTCACTGTCCAGACTTGTTTGCAATCGACCCTAAAGATTCAATGATGTTGATTTGACTCTTCCCTTTTGGCATTGGGTTAGAGCTCTAAGGTACCATGACAAACCTATGAAGGGCTGAAGTATAACAGACGACTAATAATGAAGGTTTTGATTCTTGAAATGACAGTAGCTCCTGAAAACTCCAACAGATGTCACGGTCCAAAAGAGGAGGCATCCACAGAGTAAGGCAGATGCAAGTGCAAGTAGGTCTTGATCAAACTTGGAGAAGAATGCAGGTGGGCTAAAGTTCATATGACAGATGAGAAAGTCAAAAATAAACCCCAAGTCTCACATATTTCAGTGCTACACAACCATTGCAATGCACTGCTCGTTGTGCTCACTCATCTTTTTTGTGACTGTTTCTCTGATTTTTGTTCAGCAGTACCCAAACAACAAATTCTCCTTTGATCTCCTTTGCACCAGGAGGTGACAGGCAACATTTAGAGGCATACCTTGCCTGGACATTTTATGAGCTAGTAGCAGCTAGCCAGCAGTGAAAGCAGCTGTCAGTAATACTGTAACCTAGAGCAGAAGGCAAGCAAAAGTCCATCTTGGGTTTCTGCTCCTCATATCTGAAATTAAAGCTAGCTGAAATGACTGCATTTCCTAAAATTTTCCTCCTGAAAGCTGGGTAAGTTGTGACTGAAAATCTCCTCTTTTCTCAAACACTTTTCATTTTCCATTATTTTTTCCATTTATTTTTTCCAATTACTTTTTTAATGATCTTAATTCCTGCATTAGAAATGATATGCCAATAGACATACATTATTTTTCTTTCAAAGGATTATGGGTATCAATCTACTACTCAGTTATATCTCAGCGACTCACAAAAATATTTGCAAATATTTAAAATTTGAACTGCAGGATTTTGAATAGAGATGAATAGAAGGAATAACTATCCACATTTCTTTTTCCTCCCAGTATATTTATTGGATTCACCAGAGGAAAATATTTCAAAATTATAAGATCCAGTCCAGAAATGCCAAAAATATTTCATTTAGCCATAATAATGAAAACATGAAGTAATGAAATGTCAATGTATTTTCATTTCAAAATACTACCTTTTGTTTCAAAATATGCTTAGAACAAAAAGAAAGTGGAGGGTAAAGTCATACTGTAATCCAAAATATATATTCCATTTCATGCCAAAATATGGATGTAATTTGGGAGGTTCACATTTTCTTGAAAGACATAGAAAGTGTCTGCTTCAGTTCCTGCTCAATCAAATTATTTTCTAGGAGTTTGGTTCAGTTAGCAAAATACAATGAAGAAAAGTATTGATTCCTCCATCTCTACAAAAAGGATTTCTTGTGACACATCGTGACTACAAGATGTCATTTCCCAAGAAAGTGATGATACCAAAGCAGTAACCTTATGATTTCAAGAGCTAAAGAGGGACTTTGGTTCCACCCTGTATGATGTAGCAAAGAGAAGCAAATCCACCCTAATTTTCCAGAAATGGGGTAGGCAGATTTGCTGAGGAGAAGCTTTGAAGGATTCTACCTCTTTGCATAATCTTTAACATCTTTTCTTTGCAAGACTATATGGTCACCATATGCAAGGGTCTTTTCCTATGGAAATCTCTTCAGAAAGGAAATTAAATCATAGAAGTGTCATGCACTGAATGATGCAAGACATGGTTCTTCTCAGCCACTTCAGGAAAGTAGCGAGGAACGGAGTTTACTGATTGCTGTGGACCTTCTGTGGGTGCAGTGAGACAACTGCACACAACAGCCATGTTCTGACAGCACACACTTAAAGGGTATTCTTAAAGGTATTCTATCTTATGTGGAGGTGATAAAAGTAAATTAATAGATGTTTCCATTAGGAAAAGAAAAATCAAATATTCAAGAAATATTTCTTGATAACCACTAATGCTCACAATTTCAGAATTCTCTGCAATAATTTTAGGTGAAATTTATCTTAATGAAGAAGTTCCTACACAAGCTTTTATACATCAACATTTGAGTCCTCCTTCCATATATATTTCACTACTTGCATGATAACAACCAGGGAATAACCAAGCTTAGCTATACCAGCAACATACAAAGCAACTGGTGAATGAAAACCTTGTGCTTCTGATTTGCTCTTATTTTGAATCAACTGCTGCTGTTACTCACTCACCCAATAAGAACATTGCATCAGAGGCTTAGTGAAGACAAGAGGAAGGAATTTATCATTGAAAAGGTGAGTCTGAAACACTGCCAGTCCTCACAGAATTTTCTTGAATAATGATACACATACCACAACATGTCTCGACCATGCCACAGACAACTTTCCCTGTAACACAAACATCTGATCGGCGTCACCGGATTCGGTGACTTACGTCAAGGTGGCTACTTGTATGAATGCAGATTACCCACAGCAACATGGCATTGAGACTTCAGGCAGCACAGTGGCTGGGGACCCTGTTGATGCAAGACACAACATGGAAATGAAGCCATCAAGAAGTCAGCAGTGGGCTACAAATAGCACACTGGTGTTTGAAATTTTATTGGGATAGGGAGGGCAGAGTTTTCTAGCTAGGGTGGGAAGGAAACACATTGTCTCCTATACAGCTGAGTTTCAATGATGGAAACATGGGGTTTCTTCAAAATGACCCCTGGACTGAGCTGCTGTGGCAGGGTGAATAGTACAATAAGAAATTTTAACCAGATGTGACAATGACAAAGCAGGCCCAGAGATCAGTTGGGCTATTTTCACCAAAAAAAGGATTATGTATTTTTCTGGTGGATCCAAGGTTTGGCATCAGATTATTACTATTAAAAGCATTACTAATCTTGAATCTACAGGCCAAAACCGAGACCCACTGTATTTATTTCTGACTGTGGGACTCCCTAGCATTTCTACAATCATAGAATCATAGAATAGCTTTGGTTGCAAGAGACCTCCAAAGGTCATCTAGTCTAAACCCGCTACAATAATCTCTAACTAGGTCAGGTTGCTCAGAGCCCCATGAAGCCTGACCTTGAATGTCTCCAGGGATGGGGCCTCTACCAGGGCAACCTGTTCCAGTGATCTACCACTCTCAAATTGAAGAATATCCAACCTAAATCTACCCTTTTCTAGCTTAAAACCATTACCCCTCATCCCATCGCTACAAACCCTCGTGAATAGAAGTGAATACAAGTTTTCAAACCAAATCAAAATGAAAAACTGGCTGTAGGAGATCTGTTGCAGAGCTAGATGCTGCATCTTTCCATTCAGCACTCATGGAATGTGTCATTTTCATCTGCTCAGATTTTTGTTTCAAGATACGTTTCCCAGTGGTACTGCATCACTTCACAGGTATGTGAAGTGCACTGTCCTCTCCTTAGCCCTGCTCAGAACTCCTTTCCCTTTAGGCTCTAAATTATGTAGATAAAAGCATACTTCTTTTTCTGCACACTATTGCTGTCCTACTACCTCTATCTTCCATTAAAATAAGTAAAAGAGGATTCTGTAGCAAACTTATCATAAGACAAACAAAGCAATAATCCCATTACAAAATTAAATCCTTAAATCCTGCTTAATCCTTGACCACAAAAATATAATCGGAAAAGAAAATGGAAATTATTTACATATTGACCTGTATTGATGTAAAATAATAACCTCTACTATTTTGTTTTTATTTTGAACAGAGTAACCCGGAGACACGCTAGTTCTTTTGCAATAGCAATAGCAAAAGAATAGTAAAGGCACTGTGTAACATAAGAATATACATTCCCCACTGCTACTCTTATCTAGCATCCACTTTGTTTCTGTTAGCTCATTCGTTTCTCACAGGGATCACCAAAGAAGTGGTACTTGAGCAGGATTCAGCAGCTGTGGGCTCTCAACTTGGGCACATGTTCACGTTCACTACCAATTACATTTTAAACTGAGACTCCGAGTGAGCCAGTTTGCTTTCAATGTTCTCAGTGGGGCTGCCAGAATATTTCCACTCTCCCACATTAATCTGAAATTCCCAAATGGCCCTCAAAGCTTGAGGCAGTGGCAGCAGCTGATCCTTGACTGTTCACCGTGAGGGACAGGGCAAACAGGAGCAGTGTGAGCTCTTTTCCCTATGCAATGTTTCCCTGAGAGACTCCAGCTCTCCCAGCCAATGTCATGTGCATGCCAGAAGATGGTCAGGGAAGTGCTCTACGTTGTTCTCCATGGGGACCAAGGGTCTGCTCCCCTCAGCACATTGCTAATTTTTTTTTTTTGTATTAAAAATGAGCAGTTCCCTGAAAGCCAAGCATTTTACTCACTATACCATGTAATTCTCTTATTTCCTGATTAATATAATCCATAAGGGCCACAATTTGTTAATTTTGCACTCAGTCAACCTTTCTTCCTTGTTGAAACTTATAGTGCAGACTTCATAAATTTTACATTACAGTGACAGGACCTTTGCTTTACTTCAAATATTTGGGATGAAAATGTGCCTCAGCAAGGCAATTTTCTCTTAGTATTAAGAGCTTGAGAAATGTTTTTTTTTTCTTCCTGCAACATTAACTGATTTCTTTGAAAATGAAACAGATCGACCAGCTTCCTGCTTGGTGGTGATTATCCTTTGCATGATCTATAGTATTTTACACCATCTATTCTTCCTGCCTGCTGAAAAACACCCTTTGCTGGGAAGACTGCATATGCAAACAAGAACTGTTAAGATTTGCCTATATGGTGCTTTTGTCTACCTTAACCTAGCTGCTTGTCCATTAGGCAATCAGAGTAAACAGTAAATATTTGCAGCTTTGAACAAGCATCTGGGGAGAGTCATTACAACTGTCTAAATTACCTCAAATTGACTGGCAATCAATTAACTTGAGGGAAAATTATCTAGCATAGAGTAGCAGAAAAGGAAGAGCTGAATTCCCTAATGGCCTGAAGTGGTGTAGTGGTCAACAATCACAACCACTCTGGAAAACAATGGGAATTATAACTGCTCTGTCTGTTGAAGCCCACTTAGCACTCAGCCTATTATAGAAATGCACCTTTAAAGTCTTTAAAATCGCTGTGACAATTACAGATATTCTGATACACACGTTTTTTTAAAAAGATGAGTCAGTTCTTCTGTTGAGGGTTGCTAATAACATAAAGATCACAGGTTTCTGAGTCATGCATATGCATATGCAATAATGTTCTTCACCGGAAACATAGCAGTGATGTATGCAGATAAAGCTAGATAGAGCTGCAGACAAACGATGCCATGTGATGGTGTAAAGGCTGCACTGGCAAAGGTTTGAGAGAGCTGAATTGCTCACAATTAGTGAATGATGCAGAATGTCCTCAAGGAGTGATGATGTTATATATTTCCGAAAAATAGTTACACACTTACTTCAGACCTCTACTTTTTTTCTGAACCTCCGCCTTTTAAGCCAAGTGCATACTTGACACATAAGCAATGAAGTTCAAAGTCGTCTTCTTATAATTTCAGGACTTGCTCCTGAATAATCACAATTCCTGAAAACTCCCCAAGTGATGTCAGCAGATTGTTTTGGCCTTTTTTATTTAAAAGTAAATTTTGGAAATACTGACACAATTTGGTAGCCAAAATAAGAGAGGATTCCATGAATAGCAAGTGCTCTTTGGTTGAAAAGGGACTGAAGAGCAAAGAATCATCCCTGAAGTCAGTTGCTGGAAAACCAAGTGTGCTCAGTGCTACTGAAAGTCTCTCAACACTGAAAAATCAAACACTTGCCAAAAATCTTTTTATAGACTTGCAGAGGATTAAGAATAATCACAGATGTATTGTTAAGAGGGCTCCAATTAAATGTAATCAATTTGATTAGGTTATGCCTTAACCTCACCATTATTTTACCATCAGTTTTTATGTCCTGCAGATTCTAGATGCTGATAGGTTGCCCCAGTTCCCCATTTTTTCCATTACCAAGATTTCATTATGCACGTTAAGCATGTTTCCATTTGCCTGAGGTACACCAGGGGCAGGGAAGCATTTTTCAAAGATAACTCATTTAATATTAAATGTCAAAATATTACTCACTTCTTTAGCAAGATCATGCAGCTGCAACCTGGAGAATTAATTTGGGATGGTGTCTCTGTGGAGTTCAGGGCGTTGGTCTAAGCATACCTTTTGCTAAACAAAAAAATCATTGACTTGCCCAGAATTTAAAACATTGTATGGAACTAACTAAAGGGCAATAATGAACAGCTAAACATATAAAGGAAGTGCTTTTTAAGCCAGAAACACTGTGATTAATTATGGATAAAACAACCAGGGGAACTTCTCATCACATAAAGTAATGAAATAAATCTATTAGCATGATAACACAAAAAGTGGAAATGACTGTAGGCTTTGTTTGGAAGATTATCACCATAGCATTTCCCTCCTGCACAAGCAATCAAGAACCCATTGAAGAAAAGAATCATGAAACCCCCCACGTTACAGACAGAAAATGGATGTAGGAGAAAAAAAGCAGGCTGACTGTGTATCCACCGCTTGCTTCCTCTCCTTCCTTGGAGGCAATTCCTGATTTACATTCATGTAAATCAGGCTACAGACAGCACTGAAATGATGTGACCAAGGATCTGTGTCAACAGAGTGAACCGTCACCTGATCCTCTCCATCCCAGCTCTGAGAACTGTGACAAAGCCTTCCTCTTCATGGGAAGACCAAAATTACACTCTGACTTCCAAGGAGAGAGGTTTCCCACTGCCTGCACAAGTAATTGTTTCAGAAGTAACAGACACTGTCCAGCACTGAGCTGTGCATTTGTCAAATGAACAAAAAAAGACAATAACTGATGAGTCCTGGGGACTTTTTTATTTATGTTGTTGGGGGACAAGGCACGTGAGTTTTGTGGGGTTTATTTCTAAGTTTTTCATTGTGTATTTAGACAATTCCTTTCTATATTGTATCAAACTAGGAAACAAATCTTTCATGGTTCTTTTTTTTTGCACTCACACCCTTTTAGAGACCTACACATCAAAGTTATTTCAGAAAAAAGGCAGAGAGTGAATTTAAAACAGAATAGCTGTATTGGTGAACAAAACCATATGCAGATACTTTGCTTTTGCATTAAGAATGTCCAAACTGGTTGCCAGTTAGAAGCAGTAATTCTGCTTCCAACTTACATCCTTTTTTATATTGAAAACTTTCAGGAGTCTTTAAACCCCAAGTGACCAAGCTCTCCACAATGCAGTGTGCTAAAACACATTTTGCAGTAGGTAAAACACAGTCATCTTTACTGATTCACCCAAGCTCATTCCTTACAGATGCCATATGAATCTTGTTTTGCTCAAAAAGCACATGAAGGGGAGAGAAATTGAGTTATCCCATGTTTCTTAAACACAGTGGTTGAATGTGATAACAGCCACCCTTTTGCTTTTAAAACAAGACAAGTCCAAAGTACTCTTTAAAATGATACTGCAATCCCTAAGCCTGAGAGCCATTTTGATCCCTCTGTTTAGTTCTATTATCTAGCAGAACAATTAAAGTTAGCTAGACTTATTCACAAGACCTAAAGTTTCTTCCTGAAACCCACGACTTGCAGAATGGCCTTTTTAAATGCTCTTCTGTTAAATCTTCCCTCTCTGTTCCCTGAAAATGTCTTCTACCAGATCATCTTTTTGCTTGGCTTAGAGAGCCCTTTCTTTAACACCATGATTTTCTCTCAGGACTTTTATTTTAAAAGTTTCTGCCTTTGAGCCATCAGGTAATTTTTGGTACCCCAAACCAGCCTTCAACATATTCTTCTGGGTTCCCACGTACTCTTTTTCTTTGACCCTTTGCCTGCAAAGGAAAATAAACACCTCAAGGACGCTCTTGAGGCTTGCTCTACAGCTCCCCTCTAGTGCTGGCTACAAGCCAGACTTCTAGGTGGGGCCTTATAACCCCAGGATGAACTAAAATAATCTGTAGCAGTAGCAAGAAGAAGGTGGGAATGCAATACTTGCTTCTATGTCAGAAAATGGCAAGCAAAAATAAAAATGGCTTTGTCATGGCTATATGCAAATCCGAGACCTGAAGCTATACCTAATAACTGCCTAATAGCAGTTACTGTAACTGGCACAGTCCTACAGGTTAAGGAACTTAGAACAGTGGTGGATATAACATAAATACTTTGCTTTTCCTATAAAAATTACAACCTTTGGGGTGCACTTTATGGACATCATACATGTTGGCACAGGCACCAGCACACAAGAAGTGAGTTTCCTGTTTCTGACAGTTCTGTTTTGTCCATGGTGATTAGGCTCTCACAAATATTGCCATTAGATGCTCCAAGCCATAAAAGCTTTTTAGCAAAAATCTTCAATTTCCAGAAAATCCTCTTCCCTAGTACACAATAATGATGAAATACAGTGTGTCCTCTGTAAAGACTAGGAAAGGAAAGTGAGCAGGGAAGTAGAAATATTTCCACACTCTCCTCTGTCCAGCTGGCAATGTTTTCATTATGTCCAATCCACACAGATGCTTCTATAGGAACTGACGGTAAAGTCCCTTAAATTGAGACATTGATGTTTAACTTTGGTAATCAAATTAACATAGTTTGGAGGTTTTCAAAGCCAGGCACATAGAGACAATGTCTGGTCTGAAGGGCTGGTTACGGAACTATGGGTATGTAATCAGCCTGGCTTTCCAGAAAAAAGCTACATTTCCCCAAAGCCAACACAATCAAAACAGATTCTCACTTTGAACTGGTTCAGTACTTCTCTATACTGATCTGTCACACAGTTCTGCACGTCATACAAGGAGTTGGGAAAATGCAGCTCTTTGCTAGTTCTGACTCTATTAGGTGGCTGCTCATGCTGGCACTGCTCTTCTAGCTGACAAGGAATATCACCACGCCCTATAAAATCATTACACAGTACAATGATCATGCATGTTAAAGAAAGAATCATTGCTGCAGGAGAAAATGAGCCTTGATTATAGCTGAGCTAATAGATTCATAATAATGTCTATTTAAACTTTTACGTTTCATCTATTCCGAATTTTTTATGCATCTTTCTCATGAGGATTTTGAAGTTTCTAAGGTTGTCTGACAAACACTTCTTTCAAGTATTTCACCTTTAACATTCACCAGCTGGTAATGACCTAAATTACCTGGGACAGTGTTTGTTTCCAGACCAAATAATTTAGGAACAGTTCAGCTGCCCCATAGGATTTGACACAATCTTCTTGGCGTCATATGCTGCCTCTTAAGAGTAGTCAGCATCAGATCTTCCTGAGGAATTGAGGAGGTCTCTGTTGCTGCAACACATAGTTATTTAATTCCCACAGACGACTCATCCTCATCTTTATAATCAGATATTGCCTTAAGCCTGGAAGCTCAGTATTCCCTCTCCAATGTTGTCAGGATCAATTCTAATTCTAAAGATGTTTTTTGGCCATATAAATAACCAATGTGCATTTAAGTTGAAAATTTTAAATGTGGAATATGAAACAGAAATGGGCATATTGGTTGGATTTCTGTTCAGATTTTTTAGTTTAACATTTGCCTTTGATATTTTCTTTGGTAAACCTTGGGCACTACATATTGTCATAAACCAAATACAAATGAATTGTGGATACCACTCAACTGAAACTCAATTTTGCACATTTAAATTTTCTTTCTCCTTCTACAGATTGTGCAACAACTCCATGTTTTTATTGTATTTCTATGGCTTTGTGATTGATACTTTTCACTGTTTCACACTTCATGGCAAATCAGACTATTGCATTTTGACAAGGAGGCTCCACTGAGAATTCAGACTTTAAACAACAGGATTTTATTCCAGCCACCATTTTATTAAATCAAGAATTAACATGACTCTTTAGCTTTCACCAATTCATTGCTGTACACACCTTCATAAAGACTTTTGCCTGATTAATGAAAATGTGGTTTGGCCTGAAGTACTCTGATACTCTGATTATGTTTTTGACATGCCTTTATTTTTCTGTCATGTGTTACACAAACCTGTTTACTGCAGTCACAAAGATTGATAACTTAAGATGATAAAACAATTACTAGGATAAAAGTACCAGCTTCACATTTTGTGTATCTTACTAAAACTTCAGCACTCAAAGGATAGAACTGCCCTGCAAAAGCTAAACTTTCCTTGCAATTCCATTATACAAATCACAGTTGGTTATTGTCCCTCAAAAGTGAGGTGGAAGGGTAAGTCTTTTTTGTAGAAGATTTAAGAAAATTCTGACACTTCCAATCCTTTTAACTAAAACTTTGCTCCCATGAGTCATTTATGTCACTTTAAAATGTAGACGTATGTCAAGCTAGGTTGTGGGTGTGCGCTGATACTAGGATTTACTCTCAATTGCTGGCCAGACTTATCAGTTAAAACAATTTAAAACACATGGGATTTCTTTTTTCTCAACCACAGACTTAACAGGCAAAAGTGAAACGGATTTAACCCCTCCAGTTTGAGAGCTGCGTGGGATTTGGCCACACAGCTCTCATTAGAGTCGACAGAAGTTCAAATGCATGGGTGTGGTATGGCACCCTTCCACCTCACTCTCATCAAGCTGGAGGCTTCGTGTGACTGGGGGTAGGACAGTGGGAAAAAATACTTTATCCAGTGGGAGTCACTGCCATTCTCTTGACTTTGGTGGGGAATCTGACCTGATGCCTCAGCTAGCTACAACCCAGCAGGTAGACAACTTGGTGGGCCAATATCCAAATGGTGTTTTCCTCCTGAAAGTGCAGAGCAAGTGGAGCTTATGCTGCTTCAGGGTAATCCACTTCTTGTAGCTATTCTCAAAAAACGGTCACCTGTGGCACACTGTGCCAGCTATAACTTGTGAGTGATCTCACATTGGGCTTATTGCTGAAATCAATCTGCTGGTCACAAAGGCACAGACTGTAAGCCAAGCAGTCAATGCCATCCCTTGACAGCAGCAGCAATCAAAGATTCAGATGAACCTCCTAACTCTTCAGGTCATTAACATAATGCAAGCACAATTCATGAATTGCTGAGACCATTTCATTTGCCAGGTTGGCCACAACAGCTATTATGTTTACTCTTTACAAAAGATCTGCTCCTTCTTTACATTTGAATGCAACTCCAGGTGTTGGCTCTTGCTCTTTAAAAGCCATGGATGGAATCCTGGGCCCATGGAAGAATATGGGAACATTGCCCTGGAAGTCTTCACCCCACATGTGGTTCTGGAGATATACACCTTCCTAAAACAAGCTTTCCTAGAGGGAAAAGACATTTTGAACTTTTTAGGTGGCTTGCAGCAGCGTTTCAGCTCATCCCAAGCTCTATTGCTTTTTGCATATTTTCTCAGTTTTGAAGAGAGCTTGGGAAAGACTTCCAGGAACTGATATGTAAAAACAAGCTCTGACTCCTGCATTTCGGCATCTCCAGCAGCTCCTGCTGAGTTATCTGAGTGTAGTTCTGGGCTCTGCCTCAAATCCACTCTGTGACCTGGGGTAAAGTTGCTTACTCTCTCTCTTCCTCAATTTTCCAATCTTCAAGCAGAGCTGATAATGCTTCCTTTCTTGTGTGTCATGTCCTGTCTACAGAGGCCATCAGCTTCAAGAGAGGGTCTCTGCTACAAGGCGATGTTTGTTCGGTGCCTACAACACAGGGCTGAGATCCCACTGAAGGCTCTAGGGGTACTGGGCTCCAGGCCAAGACTCGGATAAGCTTGGCTT
This sequence comes from Brachypteracias leptosomus, assembly GCA_013401335.1. Taxonomy (NCBI): domain Eukaryota; kingdom Metazoa; phylum Chordata; class Aves; order Coraciiformes; family Brachypteraciidae; genus Brachypteracias; species Brachypteracias leptosomus. The sequence continues at coordinate 150,880 of VYZX01016977.1, read as the reverse complement.
TTGGTTCTAACAAAGGTTCTCTCTCCTCACAGGCCATCACATTCATTTATTTTGCCCTGTGGTGAAGTTAATGCTACATCTGTGATGTCACACTTGTTTCCATGACAACAGGTTTATGACTTCAGTGTAAAGTCAAATGGAAGGAGAAGCTCAGGGACATGAAGGAAAGCTCTTATTCAAATCAGAAACATCTGACACAATAACAGAGAAGAGAAAGGGCCAAGAAGGTACATTTCTTTTATTGTTATACATGTTTGTGGTTTCTTCTTAAGTTTTCAACAACGTGTACTTCTTCCATCACATGTTTTAATAGCTACTCTTCCACTTAGGTTTCTTTAGTTAAAGCTGTTTTCTTTCTTCTTTTAAATAAAAAAATAAATTTAATACCATTTGTTTAACTAGTTAATGAATGCCTTTGCCTTTTTTCAATTAGGTTTAATTTAATAGGAGTAAATTTGGACTTCAGTATAGTCTTCCTTCTGATGCCAAATTTGAATGATACTATTTCTGAACAAACAGGGGAACTGTTAAAACTGTGGCTTTCCATACTTAGTAGAATAGGCTTTCAAAGAAGAAAATAAAAAAAACCCCACATCAAAGATTTCTGAAACACGGATTTGAAAAAAAAAAAGATGCAAGAAGGCAAAGCTATTATGGAATAGAAATAAGTACTGGGCAGGGTAATGTACAGACTCAGAAACCCAGAAGCTTTTCATTCTGTGTTTTTTCCTTTGTTTGCTGTTGTTTTTTTCCTTGAGCAGCAACCTCCTCAAACACAGACGTCTCTCCATGGATCAAGGTGCCACCTAAGTACAGACTGCAAGGTGGCACTGATATGCCTCAGTGTTTCTCCAACGTGGGAACCTTCACAGGAGCTATCCCTTCGGTAGTGTCTGTAAGGAATTCCCAGGAGCATCTAAAGGTGGAGATGGTGCCTAAAGGAAGCCTGTGAAGTTTATTGTCCATCCTTCTTAGCAAGTCTAAACACATCAATTACCTTACCAAGACCCTGAGAGCCACACTAAAAACCAGGATGGTTAGCAATGCTTTATGTACATGTTGCAGTTTGATTCCCTGAAAGTACTTCATAATGGTGGCCAATAATAAGGCCATTAAAGTTTCAGTTGAAAAGTTTTCAGGTATCTACTGTGCAACCAAAACTGACTGGGTTTAGCATGTTCTGTCTCCACTACACTGCTTGGTTCACAGATAGTTGATTGAATTAGTTAATTAAGATAAATAGTTCATTAAGGCTGGAATTTTCAAAGAAGCCACAGAAATTAGGTAACCAAATTCAATGAGATTTGGGTACTTAACTCCCTTAGACTCCTTTGAAAAGGCCAGCTATAAATGCTCACCTCTTTAGTAGCAATTATTTGTACTCACAGGATTATGAGTGCAGCTGTTTATAAATGCAGAGGCATGGTTGCAAAAGCAGACATGGCATGAGAACAGAGATTTGTCCATGCATAGCATAGTACATAAATGTATACAAGCAGTGGCCATACATTTAAACTATCCTTAAAGTGAAAATACCAGTAGAGTTAGTAATATATCCAAAGCCAGCAAGAGCTTCTTAAGCTCACCTAATTAAAATCAATTAGATATACGTACTCAAATATACATGTGCACAAACTTATATGTATAAATGTATATACATATGCATATATAAAAGTATCTGCATGTCTATAAAAAGCCAGATGTGAACATGATGTAGAAGTTGTTTGGGTTGGTATGCATTTTTTCTTTGCAAAACAGTAAATTGTAATAGTATTTGCTACTGGGAAAAGAGGTGACTGAGCTGCCATGGCCATGATCTTATCAGAGTATACGAGGAAACACCTTCCTTAACAGGTCTATGATACAGGCAGGATGGAGGTAACTTCTATTTAAGCAGTATAGAAGGAAACACTGTAGCAGAAGTATCATCTAGAACATTATCTGATGAATTAAGAAGTAAAACTAACAACCTACAAATACTATAAAAAGCCAACGCACCAATCAACAAAACTTGACACCCTGTCTTTGTAGCTGACTGCAAAGGGAAAGGACAAAACCAACAGGTCTGGGTGTTCATAACAAAAAGAGGGCACAGGCATCCAATTCATCCTTGGGGCTGGCTCTCACCAACCTCTGGAGCTACCCAGGGGCACTCCACAGCACACAGCATTCACTGGCCTGGCTGCAGCCTCCCTCAAAGTCCAGTCTCCCCAACTACTGCAAACAGCAAAGTCCCTTTTGCCTAAAGAAGTCTTCACTTCTTAGCCAGCAAAACACTTTCAGATGTGAGTAACCTTAGCCCTACAAACACTGTTGGGTCTAGCCCCGTGCTCAGAGATACACATGGGCTTAAACACTTTGTTATGAAGGGAATGTCAAAAAGGAGGATATATCCCGAGGCCAAAGAAGTGGGAATGGAGAGCATCCAGCCAAATCTTGTTCATTTTTTTCTATTAAAAACTGCCAGGACTTCAATTCCATGTGTTCACAGCAAGAGTGCTGGCCCATAAACAAATTCAAAATGTACAGAAGATCAATTTCTTCTAATAAAGAGGGTCAGTGACTTCTAGAGTGAGTCACTGAGTTCTCCAAACCCTTAAGGTGTAGTAGAAGAAATGAAAACGAGGTTAGCTGAGGAATGCAAACAGACACACGGTACATAGAGACCTGTAGCTTCACTCCAACATCCATATGTAGCCATAAAATACAGCTTCTTAAATGTTAAATGTATGGATTTCCCTCTGCAACAAAGGCATAAAATATCTTACTCCCAAACAAGTATTTGAACATACGAACATGATCTTTCACTTCATCTAGGCCTACCCACCCAGTAAACCAAGCTGTATTCTTTCTGGGTGGCTCAGAGAAGAGCATATTACAGTGGAAACACCCATTTATTTCATTTACTGCCATTTATAATATTTTCCACTATTTGCAGATAATGAATTCATCCACTTTTTGCCAAGATTATGCAGCCTGTTTTATAGCCAAAATTATCCAGAATCCTTCTAAAAATGTGTTACCCTTCATTTTCCATGATTGCTTAGTGGTTCTCTTGGAGCAGGACCAAGATCAACCATATTAACAATGCAGAGCAATAACTGAACTGTCATGCTCCTGCTCTCCTAGCAGCAGGAAGAGTGCCATCGACCTGGTCCCTGAAGTATACATGATTCAAGAGTAGAGCTGTTCAGGTTAATTAAAGCTATTAGGTGAGAAATGAGGAATTACTTTCGGAGTTCTTTCCTCTACACCTTCTACAATGGTCTTCTCATAAAGGTAGATACATTTCTGATTATCTGATGTTTTCTTGGCATCATCGACTCTTCAGTTCTCCAGGATGAATTGTATTTGTGGAATATAACACAACAGAGACTTACCACATGTAACACTCCTGAACAGACCTAGCTTCTGACCCTGTAAGGACTGACACACATCTTGAACATTGATCCATGAGTAGCCCTTTCAGATTCAACAGTGGGTAAGACAGGCACTCTGTGACCAAGCCCACGCAGAAGGCACCGTGTAGCTGCACCAAGCCACAAGCAAAGCAAGTCAAAAAAGGTGGCAAGGGACAAGTCCTTCATGGGATGATGTGTATTGGGTTAGTGCTGATTTCTTAGTAGACAACTTTCCACTCCTTTCACTGCCTGGGCTGTGCTGGCATGCTATGGAGGGTGGAGCTGCAGCACCATTCACTCCCTGCTCCACACAAGGAAAGAGGAGAAACAGGCCGGTCACATCTGCTCTTCCCCTGTGCAGGGTCTGGCAGCCTGAAAATCCCATGCAGGGGAGAAAGAGGGCTCCTTGCCATCACCAGGCTCAGCAGCTGGGCCCAGCATGTAAAATGAGGCAAATGCAAATCTTTGCGGGAATTCCTTAGTGCTCAGCTTGAGGGCTTGATCTTGGAGTCATGGAAATCAGCTCAGGAGCCTAAAGGCAAGAAGCAATCCCTGTCACTGGTTCCAGTGGCCAACGTTAGCAGTGATAACAAAAGTAATCACACTGATAATTTTAAACAAAGCCTAAACAAAACAAGTCCACTTTCATTTTTTTCTAATTTTATCCAAAAAGAGAACGAGTGCAATAAACATCCTAACAGCCAAACAGTCTTTTTTTTCTTAACTTTATCACTATTTTCTTTGGCACCGCTGGCAATCTCTTAGCAGGAGCTAAGAGGAAAGAGAAACTCTGGCTCAGCAAAAGGCTCCGTAGCAGCCAAAATCTGCTCTTCGCCCAGCTCACCATTGATCTGAAGACCAGAGCTAAGGAGCTGGTACAGAACAAGTTTATCAGCCATGTGTGACTTGAGAACTAGGGAGGCAGGGGAGCCACCCGGCAGGTTGAGTTATGGCCACTGGAACAAAAACAGGTTGTCATGATAGAGCTGAAGATTTCTTCGCACTGACAACTGACAGCACTGCAATAAATATTAACACTCCAAACTCCTGCTTGGATTCCCATAAATCCTCCAAACTGTCAAGAACTCCATTCCCTTTGGCCGCTCCGTTATTCAGTCTTACCACAGGTAGCTGGTTGGGACCTTTATAATTTCTCCCTTCCTCTACATGCAGCACCCGACACCACCACTGCACCTCTTCCTATACAGCAGGCTCCACTGCTATCACCCAATCTGGCCTGGCTTAGACTTCTCCAGCCAACCCAAACCATACAGATTTTCTCTTCTTTGGCTCCCTCCCAGTACCATCTTGAGGCTCTAATACTCATCCAGTTGATCACAATGGAGCAGGATCTCAGCTGATTAGCTTTGTTCAGATGGGTTTGTTTAATCTTAGTCTCTCTCTTTCTCTCGCCTTCTTTTTTTTTTCCAGGCTCTTTGATTCTCTTTCTGGTTCTTCTCAGGGTCTCCAAGTTTCAGGCACTTCTCTAAACACCCTCTAATGTTTTGACTTTTGATGGTTAAATTTAAACAAAACTTAAAAGCTTTTCCAACTATTTTTACTCATTCTCAGAGTCATTTATCAGTCCCATAGAGAGTCTGGATTCCCCCTATATAAATGGACCGCCCTGTTCATGCATAGCTAATGTGTAACCTCTTTTATCTCACAAAGATGAGAGTCTGGCCCCTTCCTTCTGGGTAAAGCAACCAGAAGCCACTGAATCTTTCCTGCTCAAAACATAACCACTTCTAGGATACTTCCTGTCAGACTCACCACTAAGATCCCACCCAGTCCAACTCCAGGCCTTTGAGGCAATTAGGGTGCCCTCAAAGATGCTGTAACATATTCTGGCTGCAAAGGTAATCATCTTACTTGCCCTGGCCCAAAAAGCCCCGTGTGGCCGACATTAGTCTGGACAGCTGCATATCAACTCTTCCCATGCCAAGGGTGTATTTCCTTTCAAAGCCCAGCTGCAGGCTATGGGAGCTACACACACGCTGCTCCTCTTGTCTGTCCAGTTCCCCCGGCAAGAATTCTGACTTGCACTTCTTGCACTTACTGGAATCAGAGAGAGGCACAGAAGAAGGAAATGTGCGGCCTCTCAAATCCTCTAAACGTTGTCCAGCTGCCACTAAAAAGGTGTCCTGACTTGAATCCTTTTTTTTTTAAATTTTATTTTTTAACAGACAACTACTCCGTGCTTTTGTACAAAGCCATAGGAATTTTATTCTTGGACCAGCAGATAACCACAGCACATCTCTCCCAAGTTTCCAACCCCACAACCATTTTTCTTAATTTTGAAACTTTAAAGGAAGAATGCTGCTTTGGCTTCACGATTTTACACAACTTGTTAGAACCAGGGGAGAATGTTACAATACCAAGCCACATGAAATGGAAACATTTGAACAGACCTTTGGGCTGGATCCCCTGCTTCCACCAAGCTTCACTCAGCCCACGACTGAAGAGTGTCTGGCTTGGGTAAAAGACAGTTTTTTGTGACCTCAAGTCCTGGTGGCCAGCAAGAGTGATTTGACTTCCCAGTGCAATTCGGAACTGCCTTAAATCTACTCAGAATTGTGTCCCTGACTCAGGACCTCCCAGGGACCTTCTGACAGCTAGTGATAACTGAAGCCCTACACACTGTGCTGTACTTGGGGACCTGGGAGTTACCCCAGCTTGCTGACATGAGCAGCTCTTTCCTAACACCTTTGGCAGGAGGCTCCTGAAGCTGGCTCTGCGGGTTTCGCTGCCAACATAGCAGTGCAAGGAGACCAGAACAGTTCCAAGGAACCGTTTCCCCTAAGAGGAAATGAAAAGAGAGACTGAAGCCACTGGCAAGCCATACATTAGACATTTTGGTTAAAAGCAGCTAGACTGCACTTTGGAATGACTACTCTTTGCAGAATGCTTTGTTCTTGTACCCCCACAGTTCTTTGCTCCCACTATAGACAATGATTTTAGTTTAGTCTTCCAAAATTGTACTTTTCTATCATAAATTTCCATATCACAGCAGAGCTTAAAATACAACAGAGGTATTTAAGTGATGTCCTGCTCCTGTAGAATAGCTGGCTCAGTCACTGCATTTCAGAAGGACACAGCCCAGTTATAAGAACGATATAGGAATGTGCATGGAGAAAAGTATGATTAGCAGGAATCCAAAACAGAGATTCAAAAGAGATTGACTTCATATGACGGGCCTATACGGGGTCTACATAGCTCAGATACTCTCACAGTGGAGTTGCTTTTGAGCACAGTGTTCAGCCCTCAGCCACCCAAGGTATCCCACCTCAGGCTGATCATTCCTTGGGCTGGGCTGCTCTCCTTCCCAGAGCAGGGCGAGCTATTCCCCAGTGCCTCTTACCTTCAGGAACAATCCAGTATTAGGTCAGGAGCCTGTACCATCGTGCTAGGCACTAGTAAAGCACACGTAACACAATATCTGCCCCAACAACTGGAAAAACTACACATTTAACTAGGGAGAGTTTTAGTGTATGGACAAGCACACAATTCTGTGACCTGCCTGGGGTTAAGGACCGTCTTGAAGAGGGGGGATATTACACCCAGACCTGTTAACAGCTAGCCCACTGCCTTCTGCAGAAGGTCATTCTGTCTCCTGTTCAGAACACAGTTCAATGCAAGTTGAACTCACCCTATGACATCACTTAAAAGAAAAAAAATCCCCCAATCCTGGATTTGAAAATACAACAGAAATGCTATAAATACAGACAGGAGCCAAGAGCAGGAGGGGAATGAACTTATGAAACAGAGGCAAGGAAAGAGCAACATGGTTTCAACTGAGATGAAGAGCTGATGAAGAGATAAAGTCTTTCCAGATGGCTGGAGCTCTAAGATGCCTCTTGCTCTGAAGCTGGTCATACTGGGCAAAGAGAGAGAAGTTTTGGGGTGATAATCAGGCTTCAGTAAGGTTCCAGGAAAAAGTTCTTTGCAGCAGGTCAGAGATTCCTGTTATGGAGAGGCAGACTGCTGGTGAGCCCTCAGATGATGTTGAAAGTGAAAAAGATCCTGTGTGTAAACTCAGGTTACACAAATAGAGCCAGTGCAATCAGGCAGAGTCGCTGCAACTCTTCTGGGAGTAGCCCAATAAAGTCCTGACAGCCACATAAAGGCAGTAGCAGCCCAAACCTCACCACAGGATAAATGCCTGAGCACTTACTCAGCCATCCCAGGTGGGTTTTGCAGCCCTGGCTGAATCCGCGTGGCCTCTGCTTTGTTGTCATCAGTACCCCACTCCGGCCAGTCTGAAGTGACCTCAGAGTGTCCCTATGGTCGCAGTCACACCCATAAATCACAGCACAGATGTATTCAGCAATTTTGCAAATCCCCCCCCAACAGTTACTTTGTCTTCCTTAGCTTTGCATGCTTGGAAATGGCTGAGAAAAACCTAGAGGCTGACATCTTTTGAAACGGCTTTTAAGAGCTCTTCTTTGTCAGATTCCTCACCTGCTCTGTCAGGATGTTCTTTTAATGCCTTTCATATTTCCCATGAAAGACCATAAGCTCCCAAAGCCCCAGCATATCTGCCATCTCAGCGCTATCAGGAAAGAGCTGATGAGAATATGATTGTCAGTGATGATTACAAGTACTTTACAAACACAGGAAAGCATGTTCTGCATTAATTGCTAATCTATTTCAGCCAATTTGGCACCATGACAAATGCAACTGGTTGTATCTAACAAGCTGGGGGATCGGGAATAATTCTGTTTCAGTACAGTATGTCCAGGGAGAAGAATCAACCCTTAATCCCAGGTGACTCGTTTCTTTATAAATATATTAGCAACATAATGGAGGGTTTTTTAATGGGATTATAACCACACAAGCAGCCCCCAAGCAGCTGCTCTGCTAGTCAAAAGGAACATGGCTGACAATAAGATTTAAGAAACTGAATGAGGGGAAAATGGCAAACCTCTGGCATGGCACACTTAAATGACCTTCCTGCTGAAAAGGAATTGGATCGTGCTGCATACATGAAAAGAGAATCAAAGATTCTTAAAGCAATCTCTTTGGGCATGCTCATCACTACTTGCTCCCACTGATCCTCTGTCAAAAGCAGAGAAAATGGCCCAGCCAAGGAGAACTCATCTTTTCATATACTTGGGATAGATTTTAAAGCCAAGATTTCACTCATACACTGAGTAACTAAGGGGTCATTGTCAAGGATGGCAGAGCCTCTATATTGTCACACAACTTCTGTGCTCCTCTCCCTGCAGAGCTAAAATAATTCTTCATTGTGAGTATTATTTAACAGCTCAATGCTGTAAATATATAACATATGCGTGTGTATATATATATATATACTTGTGTGATATATAAATATATAACATATATATATATCTTTGTGTGATATGTATATGTCTGCGTGGGTGTGTGTCCATGGGTTGGACTAGATGATCTTTAAAGGTCCTTTCCAACCCAACTCATTCTATGATTCTGTATATGAATACATATAAATATACACATAGAAAAGAAGAGACAGCCCTGGGGCAGCCACTGGGAATGACCTTGCAATGGTACCAGCATGAGAAGAAACAAATTTCCTTCAGAAATCACAGGTCATACCTGGGTTTCTTTTCTTATCATTATTTTAACTGAGAGGTAAAAAGATGATATCATAACTTACTAAAGAAATTTATTTTTTTTAAGTTGGTGGAAAGAATGAAAAGACCACTGTGTCTGTGTAAACGGCAGGTACACCTGAACATATAATGCCTATATATTGAGTCATCACTTGTTTGTAGTTTGGTGGCTTGAAGCTGAGGCTAGGATTTGTGTGGCTTTGAAAGGAATACAGTATGGGATAGTCCACATAACTATTATGGAATACAAGCACTATAGTATGTAGCTGGTCCAGTAAGGACTACTTGGGCAGCTTAACCTTTGCATAATGAAAATCATTTCTGATCTAATTTGCACAGCTCTGGAATTCTGTTGCCAGAGGCCTTTGGTTCGGGGTGGCAGAATGACTCACAAGAGTATTTAAGCACTCATTTAACACTAAACTACATCTTTTATCAGTCTGAAAAGCTTTGGTTAGAATCAGCCAAAACAAAGGACACAGACACACCTGGACTGCCCATCTGCAGTCCATTGGTGCTAACTAAATATTCCTAGTGATTGGAATGGCTTGGGATCAGAGCCACATGTTATTCTTGAACACCTCTTAAACTTTCAGGGCTTGACCTCAGGATGCCCTGGCACCAGTCCAGGTGACACTGTGCTTCCTTTCAAATAGGAGCACTAAGCTTGATCTGCTGTTCACCAAACACCGCTGAGCCCATCCCGGTGGCACAGGAAGTGTTTCAGATCCATGTTTATATACATGTGCACGCATTAGCAGGGAGACTGAGGCATGTAAAGGTTTAACTGGCCTCAGTTTTCATGGCCGTGAGGGCTAAGCTAAGAATGTTCACTTTCTATCACACCTTGATGGGTTCTGCATGCATCACCAAATGTTGCCAAGTACCTAAGAGTATCCTCCAAAAGAATTTCCATCTGTAAGTGCATCACCCTCCAGCCTTCAGTCTTCCTGCCTTTTCCGTATGATATTAATTGTTGTTATGAAAGCCTTGAAACTTAAGTCTAGTTGGTGACAACACTTCTGCAGTGCACAAAACAATGGGTGCAACACGATCCTCTGACACATTTACATTTTACTAATGATAAGCACTGGCACTAAAAATACTGTGACTGTGAGGAGAATTAAGTGTATCTCTGGTGCCTGATTCAGGAGAGCAGTTAATGCTCTGATTAAGTCCATGGCTAGTCAGGACAAGACAGCTTATGTTTAAAGAGAGCTAAGTATGTCCGGTAGTACCATCCTGGATAACACCAACCTCCAGAACTGGGTCTGTACCAAGACTGTGGAAGGATATCCTTAAGGAGCTAAAAGCCACTAGCACCCTGGCTGTCTGGTACTCAAAGGATAAGATGTGCTTTTCTGAACTGGCTTTATCATAAAATGTAGCAATGGTGTAATTTTAATCCTATATAATTCTAAAAAATCTAAACCAGAAGACTACACTGCATACATTTCTCCTCCTACAGAAGAATGAAAAAGTCTGCATGGGACAGCTAATAGGCACAGTGGATAACAAACCACTGGCAGGGCACTCAGAGAACAGTTATAGGTGCCTATCAGAATCCACACAAAACCGACTAACAAGTGCTGGAATTAATAATGAAGACTTGCAGGGAGACAGAGGCTTTGAGCAGCACAGTATTTCAGATCAGCTTACTGAAAGCTTCAAAATATCACCAGCTTTCAGCCTGAAATGCGTCAGCAATCGTTTCATTTTTATCAAAACACAATTAGGCTGTGGTGAATGACAGCATAAATCTTAAATAGGAAAGATACAGGATGAAAGACCACCAGGGTGGAACATAACTGTAAACCTCTCCATAAAACTACATTTGAGTTCTGATCATATACACAGGAACTCCTTTAAATGATCCAGCAAGAATCTTAACTCACTGACTTCCAAAGAAAGTGTTACCAATTAAGTGGGAGAAACTTTAACAGTCAATTTTAATTATGCTAAGAGATTCACCAATCAATTCCCAGCTCAAGCTGAAGTTTTTACTAGAGACAACTGGAACCAATTTACATGCTTTTATGTTGCGTCTAGACTTTAATAAATGGTCTAAGCACGGAGCAATTCCATGCCAGTATCGAACTGGTTTTCCTGCACACTGAGAAATGCAGCAGCTGCTCTCCAATTCTCCACTCTCTGTGCCTTGAAAGGCTCCCCTGAGAAATGATTGCAAAGGTTACAGAGAATATTCCCTGAGCCCCACCGTGGGCATTGCTTACAATACGTACCAAGGTGGTGATGCCACAGGTTGTCCTCTGGCTCCTTGCTTTAATCTAACAGAGGCAAAGCGTGCAGAGCCAGCTCTTCCCTTCAGTGGGGAATGGAACAGCTCCTCTGATTACAAGACGTCATTCCTATCGAGGATTAACCCAAGTCTACTTGATCAAAAAGTACCTAAACAATATAGAACCACCCAGGACAGCTACAAATATTTAACTGATGGCCCAAACAGGTAAATCAAACACTAAACCCCTTATCTTTCTGTTCTGTCACGTCTTCTCTGTACCTCTCCTGATTAAGCAGTGGGCTATGGTGCTAAAGGACCCAAGTATCCAGTCAGTCCAGCAGCACTGGTACAGAGGAAAATGAAGCACCTGGTTGCTCAACTGTTTAAACATTGCAGAGCCTGCCACAGCACAGGCAGTAGTACTCCAGTTAGATGAGACTCACCACTACAGCATCACTTTGATCATTGCTGTAGGTCATGGAATCACTCTGAAACCAAAACACTCTTGTTAAAAAATTAAGTTGAATTACCATTTAGGGAGCTCTGTTGCTTTTTTTTCCCCCCTTCCCTCCCTTCCTTCTTTTTAAACATGCCTGTCAGGAGTGTGAAATTGTATGCATTTATCATTGTCCTGCTGAGCAAAGCTTGTTAAATTAAGAAAGACATATTTAATTAAATGGATTGATAAACACTCATACACTTGTATTCAAGAGGGCACTGTATATAACTTTAATTTTTAAAACCAGAGAGGTTGATTTGGTGATTCAGAGCCTTTTCAGATGTTTCCCACAGGATGATGTCAAACTAATAAATCTCCAGGGAGTTCTGCATGCCAGAGGTCTGACAAAGTTGGGTCTACTGTCTTCCAGAAGAAACACAAGGACTTACCTGCTACTGTATTTTAGGAAAAGGCAGCAAACAACTTTGGAAGTGCTTCACTAGCTTGGTTGCCACCAGAGAAAACAGCCATGAAACCCAGAAAGGGTTGTTTCCCATTTTGAAACGGCACATAGCCCTCTGGTGCAGCAACGACCAGAAGATGTCCCATCTCACACTTTCCTCTTCCCACCAACCTGCTGTGCAAAGAGCTCCAGGCTGTGGAGCCACAAAGTAACCTACACAATGGGCACCTGCACACAGGACCGTGCATGTTTTGTAGGCTATTGGCTTAGGCAGCACATCTTGAGGATTGTCTTTGGAGCTATTTGAAACCTGCAGTGTAGAGAAGGACTCTAAGTACAGTACAAATATACAGAAAAGAAATCTGCTTCAGGGACGGGACAGTGTGGGCAAACAGGACAAAAGGAAGGAAAGAAAAGGACGCAACTAATAAATGAGGTTACATGCCTAAGATCAGCCTGAAGGCCAGTAACAGAGCTTGGACCAGCACCTGCCAGCCCAGTTCCCTGTTTGTTCACAGAAGTGGTTTATCCAAGGTGTTACTCACAATTGCTGCCACAATGAGCACAGCAGGCTCCCACTCAGCTGGAGTCTTCACTTGACAAGGTATCACTTGCTCTCAAGGATTCATTCCGCGGAATGGTAACAATGGCTTGTAAAAATCAAATCAAACCCAACTGCACCACATGTTGTAGAATGCTGGGACTGTACAGGGTATTGCAAGCAATGCTTTTTGCAAAGACAGGGAATGTTATTCATCACCACTGCCTGTGGTGGGCAATTTGGTTGCCTTTCAGGGGACTCATTCTAAGATAGGATCCCTGCCAACATAAAGAAGAACTGGTCAAAGCATTGTGCTTTTCAAAGTTGAAGGATTTTTTTCATTCTGTCTCCTTCAGAAAATGTACCAAACCTTGGGACATCACAATGATCTCCATTGCTGAAAATAAATTACTAGCATTTAAAAATCTGTTTCGTGCACACTTTCATTATACAGAATAATACACAGTGTAAAGATTCACCAAATTTTAAGGAAGCATCATGATCTTCAGACCTGACCTTCTAAATAACACAGGCCAAAGCACTTCACTTAGTGGTCGCTGCCTCAAGCCCAGATCTTGTGGCTGAACTGTAGCAAGTCATTCAGAAAGACATTCATCTTGATTTATGGGCACCGGTCTTGATGTGAGAATGCCACACAAAGCAGTTCCTGTCCTGAGCTTCACACAGTGAACTGCAAAGTTAAGCTGGTTCATGGGTTTGAAATGCCTGTAACCCAGTCAGATTCTCTCTCCAATTCCAGGCGGAAATAGTGTGTAGGTGGCTTATAAAACTTCCTTTCTACAGTGACCCCCAATCTAAGAAAAAGGTCAGAATCATTTGTGTTGCTTCAAAGGCTCAATTGTTACTCAGGCTAATAAGTTAGCCATGAAAAAAACTGTATTTGATTCTTCAATCTATGACATAGTGAAGATAAACACAGTGGAAGATTGTTATTGTTTACTCAAATTCTTTCTCTACTGAGAGAAATTGTAATACCATTTTTCAGTGCACTAATTGCTTCCAGTTTATTGTTTTTTAAATCCTAGGTGCTAACAACTACATTTTGCTCCTAGATACACACATTGGCCAACAGCCTTTCTTGTGAAAATTCCAAAACAAGTGGATGAAATTCTGGTCCCAGTAGAGTTAAAAGGAGTTTGCAAGAGTCCATAACCAGCAAGGCAGTGAAGCTCTTGTGGGAAAAGTATCAAGTCCAGCACCAATTGAGGTACCAGTTCCAGGACTGACTGAGGTGAGGAAATGGCTCCTTTTACTTGGGTAAGGAAGTTTTCTGTTACATGACCATGACGCCCTGGTAAATATAACCTTTGAGATGTTCTAGTTTTAGGCAGGAGAGGCTACATAAATCTACATTTCAATACAAGGACCTGGCTGTTGCTGAGTATGGGCATGTGCCTGTGCCAAATAACTCAACTATTCACTCTATTTTTTGTTGTTACAACATAATGCACAAGATATATGTAAGGTATAAAATACATATGTGATACATTGCATAAAACAGACTACTACTACAATGACATTAACCCGTAAGATTTTAAAACAAACTAGACAAGGCAGGGAAACAAATAGACTGAGAAAGAGGAATTGATTTACTGATGGCCACACAGCAGAGAGCTGCAAAAATCAGGAACTGGACAAGACAGATCACAGAATTAACATCTACTATTTCCCAACAAATATTGATCATTCAAATGCCAGAAAGTAGTTTATTAAGTTACAAGGCCCTTCAAAAGTTCAGTCAATAGCCACTCCATTTCAACCTGGAGTGTACCTACCAAACACACATAAGCCCCATGGAAGTGTTCTTTAAAATGCAAAGCTTTGGCTGAAGCTTCATGTTTACCCTTTCCAGTCATGTAAACCTGGGAATAAATCCACCTGTTGCCCTTTCTTCAATGAGGTCACAAAAAAAACCTCCCTTCTATTTGCAAACAGCTTAGTAGCTACCAAAGAGCAGTCGTCAATAAACTTATTCCAAACAAAGATTAATTCCTGATTAATCATTGAGAAGAGTTAAATCAGCATTAAGGGAAATGTTTGCCACTGAAAAGTGAGATTTTCTGGAGTAATTTATTGCAACCTTCCATGCTGAGGCTAACTAGAATTGGACAAAAGAAGATTTAAAAAATTGTGAAAAGTAAAGTGAAATTCATAGAAATTGAGAAAATAAATAATACAGAACAGTATGATAGACAGGGAATCAGGAAAGGTAACAACAAAGACATGACCAGCAAAGCCTGCATTAATTAATGAACTGGGAATAGGAAAGCTCTATGAAAAATCAGTTCTAAATAAGTCATTTGAAAAAAGCTGAATACTCTCCTGTTTTTTTTAATTACAAGTGTATCAAACTTAAACTGATTTATTATCAATGATAAGATCATCATACCTTTAACAACCCATTTATTTTTCCTTGACCTATCCTACACAATTTTCCCATGATTTTCAAATCCATACACTAAAATAAACAGTTGCTAAGTGCTCCTTACTGTAAGTTCTGCCTGAAAACAGTCTCAGAATGGAGATGGCAACAACCTCCTAGCTGTGTAGCACACTGGCTTCACTGCAGGTACTTCTCTCTCTGAGAGAATCCCAAGATGAGCACTGTATGACAAACCCTCTGCCTTCTATAATATAATAACCAAGTTAGACTGAGGGACTGAGGCTGGTAGAGGATCAAATCCTCCCCCTTGTGCCTCAAGAGACAGGGGAGCAGGAAGAAGAGCTCTGCACCACAGCATCTCTCTGGAGACAAGGGGGCAGGACAGGCTGACCCACAGTGCCAGAGAGGCAAGAAGGATCCTCAGTGGATGGATGAGCTGCTGTCTTATGAAGAATGGAGGATGGAGTCCAGATGGAGATGGGAGGGCACACAGCTTCCTTCAGGCTAAAATCTTCTGGTTTGAGAGAGTGAAATTGTATCCAAGGTAGCAGACATTGGAAGAGGAAAGACCTTCCTAAACTCTCATGGGAAAGCCCAGCTTCTCACTAGGCAACAGCCTGGAGGAAAACTTTTGGACCTGGCCTAGCCCTAACCAGAGCTGAGTATGAAGTTCTTTTCTCTCCCCACCCAAACTTCAGAAATGTCACCTTTAATAAACCATGAGGAATATAAACCAGCACAGATTTTAATGAAAAACAAAAACAACTGTTGCCCTAGTCCAACAGCCTTGAGCTAAACATCTTACTGAAGTAATTCAATAGAATTATGCTTCTTAATCTCATTATTAAGCAGAATCGAACTTTTTTTAAGTTAAAAAAAAATTAAAAAGCAAGTGCAAAGTAAATAAAAAGGGAAGAATGACCCAACACACAACTGTTATCCCTGTGTTGATCAAGCACCATGAGCTGAGCTCTGGGCCTTTTTGGTAAAAGCAGTTCCATGAGCAACCCTTAGAGCCTCCCCGTTGTGCTGCACCCCTGTAAATTGAACTGTTGGCTACATAATATAATGTGATGTTTGCAAAGCCACTGAGGCTTGGCTTTACTCCACTCCTGTTTACATCAGGAAGAGCCTGACAATTAAATTCAATGCGAGAAAAGGTAAACTACAGAGTCCAGGGTTTTTTCCAGCATGCTCTCCCAAATAAGACTTGTTAACAATATAGACATTTACGGGATGTTGTTTGCTGGAGCAGTTAAAGGGACATGCTTGTATTCTTTGTTGGGAATTGCCCATAATGACAAACACATCTGTCCTAAGCAAGGAATGTTTTTTAAGGATTGGAGAACGATGGGTTTTTGCTTAAATGATGTGTTTTTCTCTTGACATTTTCTTTCTATTTTTAATAAGGCAAGGCCTTCTCCTTGGAAAGGGAGAAAGGGAGAGAAAGAGAGAAGGGGAGAGAGGAGGAAGAAAGAGAGGATGAAAAAGAAAGCAAGAAAGTGCTGCTAAAAAGACAAAAGAAAGAAAAATAAAGAAAGATAAAAACTAAAGAAGGCAAGCAAAGCAAGCAGCTGGTGCTGAAAGTGAGCAAGACTCTCTCTCATTTTCCTCTGTCTTTTAATAAATCATTGTAGCAGCTTTGTGACAGGTCTCTGTTATCCATAATGCCCAAGCAAACAGCTTTTCTTTCAGCCTCTATTCACTTGGCTGCCAGGGAAGCAGGACTGCAGGCAGGAAACTTCAGTGGCTCAGCCTGCTCCCCTGTAATTCAATTAGAAAAGCAAGCATGAAGTCAATATTCATTGCGCCAGGCCAGAGCTGCACAGCACAATGAAATGATAATGAGAAAGTTCACAAAGGAGACGGGCTTAATGATAAGTTTTTAAAGAGGTGCTGCAGCGGGTGACCCTCTGCACGACTGGCAAACACACGGGCATATGGGTCTTTACCCTCAGGGATTTACTCCCATCCCTCACCATCTGTATCCAGGGCAGACGGCTGATTGTGAATCCAAGGGAATCTCGTGATATACTGTCCTAGGTCGCCCTATTCAGCTATTTTGCATCTCTGAGGGAAAGAAGACATGTTTCTTAAACACCCAGGCCCCCAGGGAACTCAGACAACTTGCTGGATCACAGGCAATGCAGTTTCAAGTGGCACGAAGCTGTGACTCCCCAGCCCAGCAGGGAGGTTGGGCCTGTGGGCCACAGACCGAGGAAATAATGAAAGAGAACTTCCAACATTTCGTGGAAGTGCAGAAGAAGAACTGCACCCTTGTGCTTTCAGAGCAAGGCAGCACTTGGTCCCTACAACCGTGAGAACTTGAAGTGTTTGTGCTTTAAACCGAGCAGTACTGGGTAAATGCTGGACCCAATCTGTAGCTCCCTCTCGGAGAGATTTCCCACTGGAGAAGGTCTCAACATGACGTCCTTTCTTCTCCTTTTAGCACTTGGCTGGTGACAATAAAATATGCAGTTATTTATTTTGTAAACATCATTGTATTTAGTTTTAAAAATAATGAATGATTGAAGTAGTAATTAAAAAAACAGCATTGTGTGTACAAGCCCAGAGTTGCCTTGTTCTAATTTTGCTTCGGGATTCAAAGTTCCAGATATGACAGAATTTGTTCTTTTTAAAATGACTTCTATGGTAAAGCCCCAGGCCCCTCACAAGGAGGCTCGAGCCTCATACTTCTTGGTGCAGTTCTGATAGAACAAGCAGGCAAACATGAGAAACAGAAAGTTTTTCTTTTCTCCTCCATTAACAAAAGGGAAACGGGGCACACAGATCTTATATAAGTTCCCCGAGGTCACACAGGGTGTCAGTGACAGAGTCACAAATTGAATTCAGATTCTCAATCTCAGTCCCAGTTTGTGTCATATTGTGGAACAGGGCACTCTAAAGATTTAACATAATCTTCAGAAATATATTTTCATCTCCTTAAATTAATCTTGCAGCCTAACATGTATTAACATTCCCCATCGTGGGTAGTGGCCACTTAATATGCTGGTAAATAATTAATAAAAGTCAACAGCTGTATATTTTCTCAAAATCAGGAGGTATTTTTCAACACTGTTCATGACAACAGCCCATTTTTTACTTCAGAGCCCAACAAAAAGGAAGTCAATTTTGCCATTCTTCCTGATTCAAAAAGCCTTCAACTGCTAATAATAGAAGTGGGTGGTGAATTGCTTCATCTGCAGTAGGAAGCTCTTCATGTCCTATTGGGCCAGTTCTTCAGCTGCTATAAACCCACAGAGCTTCACCGAAGGCAATTCAGCTTTGTCAAGTCACGCAAGCCAAGGGCAGAGGTATTTGTGTTTCACTGCCCACTGGATCTCTTAAGACTGACCCAATCTCTGCATCTCAAAGGGAGAACGAAGCACTGCCCATGGCTAGAACTATACCTGGGGATGCACACAGGTAGAACAGGTTGGCTGGATGATTCTTATGGCCACCGCTCTTCTCCAGAAAGCCTTTGGGAGGAAAAGCGGAGGTTAACACCCGAAACAGCAAGCCTGTCCCTGCAGGCTGTGACAATGTCTTGGACTAAACACCCACCCCCCTGGAACATCTCACAGGACAACAGCAAAGCTTCTCAGAATGAGCTGCTTTCCTCTGACACTGACCAAGAGACATTATGTGAAAAAAGGGAAGAGTTTTATCTCTAAAGCTGCACACACTCGTGGCTGATTCTGCAGTTTTCAACAATTTTCTTGCACCAAGTGCAATTTGTTGGCTTTTGCCAGTGTTCTGAAAGGTTACAGAGCCTTGGTGGAAATAAAAACCCTTCTCCTGGCAGAAGGGATCAGATGCTGAACTGATGTACGTTCATATCTATATTGATTGTTGCCCAGAAAAGGGCCAATCCCGGGATTTTTCCTTTTGGTTAATTAATCTCCAGTGCAACTCTCTAAAAGACTAGAGAAAATGGGGCAAGATAACCACCATCTTCTCCATGTATTTATGCTCATTCTGACTATTTTATAAAAGACCATTCAGATAAGACATACTGGTCACTTTAGATGTCAATATAGAACATAACTGCACTCTATCTTTTCACAGATATATAAACCCCAGTTTTCACAACTAAATGCAAATTCTGGGTACTCTCCAAAGGCCCAGGATGTAAAATGGAGTCCTCGCTGCTCAAAACAACTAGAGGTCAAATGTCCCTGTGTAACTCCTGCATGTAGCTGTCAGAAGTGATCACAACAACTTCCCCTTTCTTATTTTAGAGGCAGCACTCTCACTCTTATGTAACGAAGGCAAAATTTGTTGAGGTCAGGGATTCAGAGACATCAGCTTCATCCACTAAACAGCCTTTGCCTCTCCATGACAGGCCCTGGGAAGTTCACAAGACACTGCAGGTATCTGTCTCCCCTTAGTTATCACTCGGTCATGTCAGAGCCCGCTCTCCTGTTTGATGCCCTGGGCTTTGATGGGAGATGCTGTCTGCACAATATCCTCAGCTGAGAACTGTTTTTTTTCCTGGAGACATTAATGCATATAATTGGCACATGCTTTTCTGGAGTATTTCTATCACCTTTCAAAGATAGAGACAATCAAATCTCTCCTCCACTCATCGAGGAAATGCTTAAAGCATCAAGTGGGGAATTCCAGGCCAGCTTATAGCTGGTACTTACTTTACATTTTCTCAAGCAGCAAGGTACCATGGGATGAGGACTGTCAGAATGTTTATTTTGAGTTCCCTGGTGAGAAAAACATTTTACACTTATCCTGTATGGTTGAAACCTTCCTCCCCTCCTGAGGAAGCTGGGCTATCTCTGCTGTTCATATATAGCTGCTGCTACTTGACTTGATGAATCCCCACCGAACGCAGATCATGGAGCAGCACTGACCTACCCTAGGTCAGGCTCTAACCTTCACAAGGGTAAGGTAAAATAAACCTCTCATTTCTAGCTAGGTCATAATGCTCATTAGAGAGGAGCTCAAAACTCATAAGCTCACCTTGAAGAAAAGCAAAGCACTAGGAAAAGATCAAAATCCTTCTCAAAATTCTGTATCTCTCTAGTTCCTTCAGTGCTGTTTTAAGTCCTGAACTAAGCAGTTCAAAATGGAAGAATTGAGCAATATACACTCAAAAGGGGGAAGGTGGTTCTGTAATTAAGTGATCAGGGTTTAATTTCAAACACTGACAGTTGTGTTAATGGGCAGACATGGCTATGGGCTCTATTCACTGTGCCATTTTAAGAATAAATGAGAAATAATAACACTTTTCTCCCATTCTTTGTTTTGATCGTCAGCGTTCGGAGGGAGATATTTTTTATTTGTTCAGAAAGTAGCTTTCACAACAGCTCTCTCATCTGCTAAGAGATCACTTCTATCTGTGCACTACAGAACACGCTCAGATGACAAGCAATGCAATGCACCTCTGTGCTCCAGGAATCCTTTCAGCAAAAAGGAGCCAGTTTGGAGGTGGACACACAGATGATCTAGGCACAGGTTATAGCCAAAGACCTACAAAATTGCATGTCAAATTCAATCCAGAAACATAGAATGGAGAGCCTATTTATGTTATTAATAATAAAGGTACTGCAACCAGTGAGTGCAGAGCTTTGCAACTACAAGGAGACATGCAGTGTACACAATCAGGAATCCTTATCAGATTGTTTGGTCTATCTTTTCCATTTAAAAGTGATGTTTAAACTATGTTTATAGACAAAAGAATTGATCAATGAACCTGTCATTTGGTCATGAGTAACATGGAAAAAATTAATCAGGTGATGAAAATATTGCTGTTTCTCCATTTGGGGAATAAATTGAAGGTATTTCAAAAGGATTTTGTCAAAACTTTGGGGATACGTGCATCAGCAAAGTCAAATGCTACATCTTTGAAAATTTCCCACAAGCAAACATCTCTGAAGATACTAGGAAATGAGATTTTCCAAAGGTAAAATAGCTGGAAAAACCAAACCCAGAGATTTACTATTATTGAAGCATTTCAGCTGCTCCCTAAGAAAATAAACTTGGAGTTAAACAAAAACTTCACTGTTTTCCTACAAAATAAATAACAGTAACATTATACCCACTAAACAGGAATCAGCTGTATAAACAGTTTACCTGCCTCTGACAGCATCAACCATAGAGAGAATTTCTGGGCAACTATATTTAAAGAAGGAATAACTCAAATTCTGGTAGCCATTGTTACCCAACACGTAATAAACACGAAGTAGCACACAGGAGGGAAAAATACCCATAAACTTCATCATCCTGACAAAGCATCTTCAAATTTAATACTCGAAAAAGGTGACGATCACTACTCTCTTTTCCTGCTTGTCACTTTAAAATTGGCCAATAGTTGCCATCATAAGCCCTTGATACAAAATGCAACTGTCTTTAACCACCTAATCTCAGTTTTCAGTCATTTCTGAAACTTGGGTGTCTGATTTTCCACATTCTTTCTCTTCACCCACAAACAGACAGACACTGTATGCAATTTGGAAGTATTTTGCAGCTCAGAAACAAATCCCTATTTTTCTCTCATGTGGTCTCCCTGGATACTTTGATTCGTTTCAATGAACTACATCTGAAGAGCTCACAGGACTCACATGGTCCAGGCAGGGGAAGAAGAGAGAGAAAAAAATCAATCATTTTCACAGTATCATTCTCTACAAACTTGAACTATAACAACTCAGCAATCAAACGATTTGCATTTGTGAACACTAAGAAATGGGAGCCTTTGAAATATGTCAGCATGGTGGAAACGTATGTCCCTGCTACTCCCACCCTTCCCACCAGCTCAGCATATGAAAACTTTTAGATACTGCATGTTCAAGTTGTTCCCACAATATATTACAGAAAAAATATATGCTGTTGCGGAACAGAGGCATGTGCAATAAATATTTTGTGTGCTCAAGAGCCTTGAAATAGATTGTAGGCTGCATGTGTAATACAGACTTGTGTCAACATAGCTAGATCCATCAGGTGCATGAAGAGAAATGATCCTGATGGACCCAGCTGGGTTTCAGAAGCTGCCTCTGTGGCCTTATTTATGGCAGCAAAACTGCCCGTGTTCTAGCTCAGCTCTTGACAAAAGGATATATTGCAGAGCTCTGCTAAGGGGCTGCATCTACAGTAGGAGCACATCAGCTGTGGAACACATGATATTTGCAACGGATACAAATCACCCAGTACAAATCTGGCATGAGATCTAGGGATAGAAGTTGGATGTGGAGGGATTACATCCAGCACTTTCTAAGATTGTGCTCTCAGGAGAATGAAAAGGACTTGACTCTACCTTGCCCCAAATTTTGTGCTCTCATCTTCATCAAAGCAACCAAGATGAAAGAAACCTTCTCTCTTCATTCAGCCTTGGATACCAGGACATTTCACACTACTTTGTGAACAGCTTTCTTTAGTAACTTAGTAACTTTGAGATAACAAACTTGAATCCTTTCCTACAATTCCAGCTTTATCACGCTTGTGCTCACTTCTCTTGGAGAGGATTTGCAGCAGGAACTGAACGCTGAATTCCCCTCTGTGCTTCTTTGGACCAGATCCTCAGCAAGTACAAACTAACTCAACACCCACGGATGTCACAAAATCTTCCCATATTTATACCAGCTGAAGATCCAGCCTTTGCCAATGAGGGTGTTGCTCTACAGTAATACCGTCTCTGCTCCAAGTAATTCCTAACATTGTAGAAATTTACAACCCTCCCAGGCACAAAAGGGAAAGAGTAACCACCAGGAAGTAATCTTCTTTTTTGAATCTCTAGAATGCACGTAGCTAATATATGGTCAACAGAGAAAAAATAGGGATGTGGTCATAAAAGTATCCTATAATTATCTTAACCTGCTGCTTTGGGACAGACTTCATTGTTCAGTTCCCTCAGATGCTCTCCTGCCTCCTTCCTCACACTCTGAGCGCTGTCAGTTTGCTGTCAGCTTTACAGTATCAAGCGTGTGATCTCCATTGGTACCCTGTTCAGTGTCATTTAAGCTGGCCAGTCTGCAAGGCCACCAAGGTCAAGGAACTATCAGGAGTAAGGTTTCTTAAGTGCAATGTGTGAGACACCATCTGACACTGTTTATAGATAGAGCTAGCTTCTTATTGACCACAGGATAGGAGTTAAAAGCATTGCCTGGGGAGTTCAAATGTGTTAACCTCTGAAGTGATGTTTGAATTAGGGTTATAAAGGGCCTAAAGTTTTGATCAGAGGCTTGGAGAATAAAAAGGATTTGGAAAAATTTTAAAGCAGGATCAGAGTAGCTACATTGAGTGTGCCAACTGCTATATTATTGTTGATTTAATTGAGTCCATCTATCAGGTCTGTGCATTATGTGATCTAGTTCCAAAGATGTTTCCCTGCTGCAGCTGACAAAATACAGACTATACACTTCAAATGCAGTTGTCGGTCTTTAAAACAGGCAGTTACAAAACATGTTGGCTGCTCCAGCAGTCAATAATGGGAAGGGCAGTGTACGTTGGACTAACTCCCAAACAATTAAATACTTGCCAGTGTAAAGTAAAAAACGATGCGAGACCACGCCAAAACCTTGTTCACTGTTTGGCAACCCACAGTATTACAAACACTGATGGTTTAATAATCGGGCAAAATTAACAAAGCTGGAACAGCAGAAACGCTTTCTGAGAAGTTTTCTGATGACTACACTGAAGGGGTAACAAATACACCTTCCCTTGAATTGTATCCACATGCCAGCTGGAATTCCTGATGCGCTGTTTTTCGGGAAGCTGACTCACAGAGGAGGAGGGTAGATACCTGTCATGAATTGCATACACAAACTATGAAGACACCTCTTCATCTTCAGCAGAAGCAGCAATGCCTCTTACCCTGAAAGGAGGCATCTCGCATCATAAATGTTTTGGAATGCTGGACCTGCACTCTACAGACTGACAATGAAAATTCAGCCCAGCCCTGAGAACAAGGGAAGGAAAGTGCCCTGTCAGGGTGTAGCAACAGCCAGTTACTCCCTAAGGGACCAGAGGCTGAGCACGATGACACAGCCAGGGGACAGGTCAGTGAGACAAGCAGGGCAGGTCTAGGGTGACAGCCCAGGAGCAGCTCAGAGCCCAGACCACCAGCCAAGTTCATGATGCAGCAGGGCCCGCGGCCAGGCAGGGCAGGGCTGTGACAGAGCTGGTGACGGCCCCAGCTGGGCTGAACTGGAGCCCTGGGCCATGTGCAGCAATGTGAGCAGAAGCCCCAGGAGAAGCAGGCAGGGCCAGTAAGACCCATTAATGCCATTTTTCCCTTAAGAATTTCATTGTTTTTCACTATTAAATTATCTCTCTTCACATGCCTTGGTTTCACCACAATAAAGTGTTAGCTATATTGATACTTTAAGCACTGTTATTAATTTTTTTGCATTTGTGATCTCTCTTAGCAAGACAGAAAAGGGAGAGAAAGAGCACCAAAACTGCAGAGAAGGAATGGCAGAAAGGCCCGTGCTATGTGCTCTTCCATTGGCTAAAAAAGTACTTTTACTACTCTACAGTCTTGCAATAAGCATGGTACCCCTCTGCACCAAAGTAATAAGGCTCAGGCAATCACACTTTGGTTTATGGGTAAAAGGAAGGAGCTACTTAGGGGTTTAGAGACAACCTCCCCTGTGCTATTAATGGCAGCTAAGGTGACATTTTACCATGTATGTACAGAGCAAGATGAAACAAAGCAAGGATATCTATCAAGTGTCAGTCCTAATACCTCAAACTATCATTTAAGAGTGCTGCAGAATACAGTTCCCTTTCTTTAATCCTGCAATAAAATGTGTGTCAAATCTCTGCAGAGCAGACCCTGAATAGTCCAAGCTCGAGGCTGTGCAATCCTTCCATCTGCCACTCAGCTATCAGTAAAAGGACTATTCTGGACAGTATGTGCAAATATATTGTCAAAATACAGTAATCTGTAGCACCAAAGTCTCAATGTAGACAATTTCTGACCAATGATAGAAAAAACTGATGTCGGTCAAATCAAGAAGTCCTAGACTTGGAAATGAGGAAAAGTAAATGCTGTTAGAAAATGAATTTTGGTAGGACATATTAGTTTGTAGCAGAAGATATAAAATTTGACTCAGTGCTTTATAAGGAAATGCACCGATTTGCACTGCAGTCTAACTCACACTGCCTGCTGGCAAAGAGTTCAACTGAAACCCTGGGAAAACCAGACCAACCCTATGTGCCCTATAACAGAAACTCAAAATACAGTTCTAGAGGCTAATTCTGATCCTAAAAGCTTTTTTGAGCTCTCTCGTAACAGTAATAACTTTTCTCTAAGTCAGGACCATTTTTAGATGGAGGTACAATCTGATCTGCGACTTGTGGTTATTCGGAGCACTTGCAGTATCTCACTGACATTAGAATTGATACTTTGGCTGAGTCTTCCATCCTGGCAGGAACCAGTCAATACTCAGAAGAGAAACATCAGATCCTGATCACTACACAACTGCAGAAATTGTTAGAAAAAAAACAAACCAGAAAGAAAAGCTTGGTCTTAAAAATTAATAAAAATGCGAGCTTGACTTTCCATATTTTAAGAGTGGACTAAAACATAAGTTAGTTGACTTAAGGTAATATTTTAACCAGAAAGCACAAGAAAAAAAACATCCTAATTGACTGAAAATCCAGCTGTGGACTTAAAATAGAATTTTAAAAAGCCGCATTTTTCATGTTACTAAGTTCAGCACTGTCTAGTCTTTGAAGAAATGGATTGGCTCGACAGAGCTAGCTGGAGCACTCAGCATTCACACGGGAACTCTCTTCTGCTGTCAACTGGCCCAAAAGCATGGCTGTGAGACTTACCATATCCTGGCTGCTAGCTAATAAACATATCTGCTAGGGCCACCTTCATGCTTCAAGGAGAGATTTAGAGATGGAACTTTTTAAGCTTTTTGTGGATGCTTTGTTCTGTTTGAAAACATCTTTGTCTTTACCAGAGAAATTTTCAAAGCTGAGGAAAGACTCTGTGGGCTGGACCCATTCCATTTTAGCAGTAATTAAACTCTCTATTCCTAAAGGCTCAGTCTAACTCTTAATGAAATAAACAGCACAGGTCCCATTGCGTTCTAGAGGGGCAGGATTCAGTTCCATCCGCTTAGGGTTCTTCACATGAATACTTCCTATGATCAAGACAGCAGCAGATAGAAATCAAAGTAGAGCAAAGTGTTTGAAATTATTATCTCTAGCACAATGACTAATCTGTGCCACATTTTCCACTATCAGTCCTTCAATGAAAACTTCAAAAAACATAGCCACAGTCTGTAACATTAGCGTTCTGTACTTAAACCAACCACTTCATTCGTTGATTTCCATGTAACACCCACCTCGTAACCATATACATTAAAATCCTGCAGTGCCAAGTGTTTCAGGGGTCCTGAAATGAGTCCCTGCTAGCACTAACTTTTCCATCTTCAAGGCCTTTACCCACTGAACTCTCCCCCTATTTCCTTGCTGCCTCATGACTCACCACTGAACCATGCTGGCTGTGCAATGCAACCAAGGGATCTCTAGCTGCCGAGCCCCAAAACCCTCCTCCCTCAAAAGCATCATAGTAGCAGTGTTCTAAAATTCAGCTGAGCTCATGGGACTTCTGACTTCTCTTACGACCAATACTGGTTGGAAAAAAATGCTAATTTGGTAAAATCAAGACATTGCACAGAATTATTTTTACTTTTTTTTTTTTATGAAGGAAAAAAATCAAGACCAGTTTCAACCTGAAACCTCTTTAGTTTCCTGACAGCTCATCTATCCAGCACATTGACAGCTCATCAGGTGGAGAGGCATCCAGCATCTGCACTTTATTACCCAGATGGAGCCAGGGGATCTCAGGCTTCCAACTGATCACTGGAAAGCTCTGTAGTAAGACATAGTATTTATCTCAATTTATAAGCTTCAGCGACAAGGTTCTTCAGAGTGAAAAATCAATGCAGCTGAACAGAAATTAGTAAATGCCAGGGCATCTGCAGGAGTTGGGGATTTGGCCTTTGTTTTGTAATATTTGATTAAAACAAACTTCCACATCCCCAACGTTACACTGCCAAAGTTGAACATCAACTGCACGAGCAGCTATGTGGCAGGATGTGGAAAACTACTTTGTGTTAATGATTCTGTGCTCTGATCAATATTCTACAGTCTCCCCATGAACAAGTTAGTGTTTCACAGAAGATAACACGGTGGAAGCAACAAGTGTCAACTCACTAGAGCACTGCCACATTTCATACTGCTACAATCCCCTACTGCAAGTGTTTGAAAGGCTGCCTGAAGCAAAATAATAGTAATTGCACAGAAGATACGCAAAAGAATCTCCCTGTTCTATGAAATATAGCATTTAATCACATGGGTTCTTGCAATCTGGAGGATAAGAGAGGCAAAGAACTCCAGGCAATATTCTTCAATAGGAAGTCATTGGCTTATGGCTGTTAATATCGCATAAGGACTTGATCATATGCCTGAGTCTCATTTGGTATATTTTAAAGAATTAATGGTGTATAAATCACATGCTTAAAGCCATTGCAGGGTGTTTTATAACTGTAGGCTCTCTTTTTAAACCGTAAGCTTACTATGTGACCTAAACCTGGCTATGTTTTATAATTTTTTTTTATTCAGTTGCCAAGAAAACCAACTGGCAATGCTTGCCTAATTGTCTGCATATACAACTAGAAGCTTTTCAAGGATTCCTCTTATTCAAATCTTTCTACCTGCCTTCATTAAAATTCTGTGAAGCTCTGCTGGTCAGCCAGAAACCCCTCCACCTTAAGTGGCCTGTCCCATCTGTGATTACAAACCTGTGTTCATTAACATGAATGTGGAAAAGATCTTTGGCACTGCCAAAACCACCTTTAAAATGAATGTATTTAACAAAACCTCCTCTCTTTTGATGGCATGAAAAGCTATGCGCTTTATCCCAAAGGTTTTCTCTGCTCTCATTTTTTTTTCCCAGATCAATTCTGGTGTTTGAAGATGGCTTCAAATTTTTTCCGTCTGTAAAGTACCACACGATTTATTATTTTGAAGTATTCTGCTCTAGAAACCTCTTTCGCTTGTGTGCTGTTGGAAATTGGAAAGGGTTAAATATCCAGGCAGTGAGGATTGTTCAACATAGGGCCAACGAGCCAGCAAAGCCCAGACTTTTTTCTTATACAGGCAATACAGGAAGAGACTGATAATTAGAAGAGTAACAATGAAGTTACTCTCACAGCTTAGGAATAGAGAAGCCTATGAAAGCAATCATGAATTAAAAGTTCAGAGCCCAAGTTCTTCATTCTGAAACTAGAAGACAGTTGGGGAAGAAGAGACATCTGT
The DNA here is from genome assembly GCA_013401335.1 of Brachypteracias leptosomus. NCBI lineage: Eukaryota > Metazoa > Chordata > Aves > Coraciiformes > Brachypteraciidae > Brachypteracias > Brachypteracias leptosomus. Next base: position 122,509 of record VYZX01016977.1, on the reverse strand, counting down.
TCCCAGAACAAAGGCCAAGAGGGACAGGGTGGGGGGAGCTCAGCTTGTTGCAGCCCCCTCTGAGCTGCTATGTATTTTGGTTTAGCCTGATAGGATTTTTACCTCTGTGTTAGACGCAGGCATTTGACACTGTGCTTGTTCTATTTACTGCAAACTCTTCTTATTCCTCTGCAGGGAAAGTTCAGTCTGGATCTGTCTACTCCTTCTCCCATCTTCTCCCATCTCCTCCCCTCCCCTCTGACCCTCAAAGCCAAGACATGAAGTTACATTTCTCTATTTCTTCCATCAGCTATTGTGGTATGAGAGTTTCACTAAGACATGGGTACGTTCCAAAAACAACATGTGAATAAGGACTTCTGTGTTTTTAAGACCTGACCCAAAATATTTATTTATCCAGAAGTCGAAATTCTCACGAGCAATGGGTGAAATTCTGAGGAGACGAGACCTGCAGCAGGCCTGGACATAACACTCAATCTCAGGGCAACAAGTGCTATAATATAGGCAATGAAGGATAAGCCATAAACCAAGTGTCAGCAGAAATCTATATATTAACATCATTTCATAACTCGCACCAGTCATTTTTATATTAGAAAGGAGTAGAATGAAAGCATAGGTACACTTAAATAATAATAGGGATTCCTACAAATCCTGGAATGATTTACTACTGACAGTGCAGTAATGGATTGCTTATGGCAAACAGGAGATTCACAGTTTCCCAAGAGGCTTTTTCCCCCACTGCAGGATACAAATAATTCCCATTGACTTCAGTGCCTTTCCTGCCGTGAAGGACCAGGAATTTATTGGCTTCAGTGGGAGTTATGAATAACTTGCATGAGGAAAATAAAACCCTTAAGAAACAAATAAAGAATGACTCTGTCTACTTCTTAAATCTATTTCAAATATTTCCCTCTATGTCAGCTGGAAAAAAACCACACTCAGCTCAAACTTACCTATCTGTAGAAACTACAAATTCCAGCAACATCTATAACAAATGTATATGGTCAGTGTAGAGCAGAAGTGGCAACAAAAGCCACATGAAGCTGAAAGACTTCTTGTGGAAGGAGTTCTCTGTAAGGTATTTGTCTCCTGGGCAGATTTCACCAGCTAACAGCCAGGATGCCCTCACCCTGCAGTTACACACAGGACTCCCTCATCAACTCTGTGCAGTCATCTCACTGTAACTGTGCACTTGTTTCATTTATCAGTGAAGAGTAAATACATTAAAGTATCAACCAAAATAGTGAGTTCTACTTTTTGACAGTTGTGTGCTTAAATTCCCATCCTGCCCATCTGTACCACTTGTGTGACAGTGTAGCTGGTGAAGAGAAGGAAGAAATGCTCTTCTTTGAGAATCATGTTTGGAGAAAATTCATTGCTTTAAAGAAGACACGAGGGCTAACATAGCTGTTGTTCTACCTAGTCAGGCACAGCACATTTCCACAACAGGAAAGTGTTTTCAAGAAACCAGTGAAACGTGCATGTTTGGCTGCTAAGTGGGCAAGCAAAGGCCTGTTGTAGATTTCTTACCTCCTCCTCGCAGGCATCTAGCGGGGGGGACTCCTCATGGCAGGAAACATGGCCAGAGGATCTGCTCCAGTGTAGCAACTTGCGCTGAAGAAGACCCTACCACAGTCTCCACTGGAATGGCTGCACTGTAGGAATCACACCTGGGAAGAAGAATTCAGTATTCAGTACCATATATGCTGGCAGGACATAGGAATTGCTCCATATACTTATTTTTCTTCTAAGTAGGATTATTTTTCTTTAATGGTTAGTGTGCACACAAGTATTTGATAGAATTGGTTTGCCTTGGCTGCTGAAGAAAGCATGGATAGCTTGTATGGTTAAAGTAATACAGGTTCTGCTGGGAGGGAATGAAGTAAAGAAGCAGTTTTGTAAAGGATTTAGAAGAAGGCAGGGAAAAAAGGGAGGCTTCATTCTCTACTGTTTTTTAAACCTGCCATTCAGTCAGTTCCTAAAGCTCAAAGAGAAAATATCCTTTCAGAGTATTTTCATGGGCCCTGGAGCCAGGCAGTTGCTAATCTGGATGAGTCAAGAGCATCCACTACAGAGGAAACAACACCAGGAAACATGGAAATTGTCTCAGACTTCCCTTGGCTCTACTGACTTAATAGGGAGACCCCACCTATACATTTAATAGGGTCAGAGCCATAACCCGAGGCTACAGGGTATACAGCTTCTTGATCACTGCAGTACAGTAAGGATGTACATTGCTAGTTAAACTCACAAACAATGCTGAATAGCTACTCAAAAGATTAACAGGACCTCCCACTTCATGGAAACAGTGACTGTTTACTTAATATGTAATGACAGTAAATCATAACAAATCCTAGGAGAAAACTCCAGTGAGAGATAAAATAACATGACCTTCTGATTTTTCTTCTTTTCTCAGTCTTACAATCCATGTCTTTATTCTCCCATGCTGTAAGGATTTCTGCATATGCTTAACTTCCAGCACATCAATAGTCCCACAGGTTTCAGATAGTTTAATTAGATGCAAAAAACTAAGTGTATGCATAAGAGAATATCCTTTTTTTCCCTTTGATTATGTAGGGCCTAACGTGGTAGGATCCCTCTCCATAGCTTGAGCTCCCCACCACTGTGATATAAATAATACAGTCGCAAGGTTCAATAATTAGTATTCTAAATAGAGGGCTGGTACAAAGGAGCACCACTATTGATCCTCATTACTGTGCTGAGCCAGACCAGCTGAGGATCAGCCCCTGCCTAAGGTGGTGAGTAGTTCACAGGACACAGAGGAACTAAACAAACATACTTCTGTGGGGAAAAAATTCACAACTGGGCAACTGGTTTCTGAAACTCATCTGTCAGTTGAAAATTCTTTACTGAAGAATGTCTTGCATGAGAAATTCTCATTCTATCATTTGCTATATTATAATACAACGTCGCTTTCGCAAGACAAACAGTCTTCATTACTTTTCCCCTGGGAACTCCTCTGCTCTCTTTTTGTGCATGTGCATGTGAGCAGATCCATAATTACACAACCAGAGCTCAGATTTGCTTAAAATGAACCATTCTAGTGCTTATTCCCTGGCAGGACACTCCTGTGAAAAAATACCTATTCCCTGTTAAGACAACAGAGTCAAGGCAAGAAAAAAATATATATTAAGAAGAAAATATGTTTCTTTTCTCTTCTAGCATTAACTTGTGCTGCACCTGCATCAAGAAGCTAACGTGTCAGGCCTCAGAGACAGCATGCCAGGTGCTCTACCAACATGAGAAAACCAAGAAGCTTCCCATCAAAAGTGTGCCTGCATTACATTACATTACCATGTGCGACCTTTAAGGGAAGGGATTGCCTGTGGCAGATGTGCAAGGCTTGGGGCACAAGGTCTGCACGCCTGCCAGGGACTGCAGGAATGTAAATTCTCCTATCAGTCCTAGAAGGAGGTGATGCATGTCCTGAGAGCTCTGTCTGCAGCCTTCTGCCACCCCTAGCAATGTGGACAGGGTGTCCAACACAGACATACACAGGTTGGAGAGTCCTCCTGCAGAGTCTCCCCATGTGATCAGCAGTCGAGAGAGAGTTCTGGCTGCTCTTTTAATATTACTAGTGATTGAATCATCCAACCAAGAAACAAAATTCCAAACAAGGTCTCTCACTTGTGAATTCACTACACCTGAGCACTTGCCCAGCTCCCATTCATACGGGAGCTAAAAGATGTAGTGGAAAAGAACAAACTGAAGACCTTGTGCTCTGGAGTGTGGGCTACAGCAACTAATAATAGATGAAGGTTTACATGTTTTTCTTGTGTTTCTGCTGGGGTTGCTGTGTCATTAATTCAGCTTGTGCCTGGCTACTTATGTTAAACATTCCCTTTGTGGCTTTCTCGAAATCTTAAATTTTGCATGTGACCACATGTAAATGTAAATGTGTATTTTTATGGTCCTGTAATCTTAGTGCTTTTAAATCCCAATTGCCTAAAGGCATACAGGGAGCTGAAGCAGAAAAGCTTGGTCAGTTTTCGATCATTTAAAGCTAGTTTATTTGCTCTTTCTGAGTGGATTCAGTTCCTGTAGAGGTTTTCACCTTTCGTTTAATAGAGTAAAGATAAGATCTAGGAACCTAATTAACCCTGCAGGGCCTGTGAACAAGGCTCATTAGAAAACAGTCAAACACGTTTATATTTAAATACCTTATTTACAGGAATTCATATCATATTTCTGAACAGCAGATATACATGCCACACACTTATACCTTTAACCACTGGAAACCATTTCCTTCAATAATGCGGAAAAATGCACCAGGTTTGAGCTCAAAGTCATCTGGAGTATACGTATAAATAGGGTATAGTTTGAAAGACTACTCAGCAATAAATGGAAGTCCTGTCTGCAGGACATCATAAGCTATAGTGTCCTTTCCCCTGCACCCCAAAAAAAGTGTTCCACAAAACCAGCATTATTGCAGCCCACATCCTGACCAGTAAACACCACTCTGGAGCAATTTCTCTGGGGACTTTCCAATCTGTCCAAGGCAGCGACAAAAAGATATATGTGGTCATAGACATCTCTGAGGACTTTTGGAAAGACTTCAGAAGGAGTCAGAATAAGGTTATTAAAAACCCCATTCTGAGGTTACTTCATACCTCTGTAAATATCCTGGCTCAGACAGTAGCAAAGCAAGGGTTCTAGTGCTCAGTGTCTATGAATACATACGTACTTGTCATACAGGTTCCAGTTATTTGAGAACAAAAGTATCCTCGGCGCTTCTGAATTCTCCTTCTTTCCTAACCCTTTTCTCCTTCCACGCCCACCCCTCATCACAGAGAGACCAAAGAAGCCAACAAAGAGAGATCTTTGGAAATATCTGACCCAATTTTCTACTCTGAACAAAGGTATGGAAAAAGAAATATTTATTTGTGGTAGTTCAAATCCACATCCTCAAAGTGCCAGCACTTGACATATCCTGGTGATTGAGGACTTCAAGAGCCAACAGCCTGATGGGGGTGATTAGCCCCTGCCTCATATGTTGGTGCATTACTGGGTGCAGCGCCACATACTTACCCTGTGCATAGTGGCTTAAAAGCCAGAAGAATTAGTCTTGCTCCTTGTGACAACTTAAAGGGCAGCCTGGATTCAGAATTAGGTCTGGTCAGTGCTTAACTTTGTTGTAAGTGACTGCCTGACCAGTGAGTAGGATAAATGATGCCACTGGGACTGAAATGTATCTTAAAATTAATCATTTGCGTAATGGTTTTCCCGGAGAAGGATGGGTTTAAATACAAATTTAAGGGCATTTTCTGCTGCAAGGCTTCTGGGAGTGAGATCCTGTCACAGAGGGATTCTAAGCAACACAGACCTACATTGTGTCATGGATATTTTAAAATCAAAGACATTAGGAATTTAATTTATTTTAGATTCTATATCCAGGCTGAATCAGTAAAAGCAATCAAATCTTTACACTCTTAAGTTCTTTGGGAAAGGAATGAGTTTTGTTTGGGATTTATATGGCATGAAATACAACAGGAACCAGTCTAGGACTGGGCCAACTGCACTGCAATGCTATACAAATGAATATAATTGTTTTTTAAAAAGCCCATAGTTTAAAATGCTGCCTCAAAGGCCTGAAATTAATATTTTATTAGCCAGTTTAAAAGCGTGCTGTTTAAAAAAGACAAAACCTTGACTGCTTCTCTAAGTAGATCCATGATTTATATTGTGAATCACTTTGGCAAGGAAAATCCCAAATCGAGTTACTCTTCAACCTGTGCTAATAAATCCTGTGTTGACATGAATTCTTTTTCAGTGCTTCATTTTCAAGGAGTCATGTGGTTTTTTAATAATCAGTCTTGTTGTTTCCTCTTCATCCTATTCAACAAAGCAAAACTGCAAAAGCGTCTTAGGCAACACACAACAACTCAAATGCAGCACTGAGAAATAGCTCTGTGAAATCAAGTTTAATGAGATATCAAAATATTACATCTGCACGTCTTGGCTGCTGGACAGTACTCTGGAAAACAAAGCCAGTTTCCCTAGCCCAGATTAGTCAACATCAGGTTCATTGGTCTAACATTTCACAAAATATTTTCCCACATTTGTCCGACTGGAGTTTGAAGGGTGTAGCTGACAACATAAACGTGCCCTTAGGTGAAAATCCCTAAACATCTCCCTCAGCGATCTTTGGGTCTGGACATTACCAATGCAGATGTCTGTAATCAAGAGATCTCTATGGACCTGCTAATTATTCCCGAGGCTTTTCCACTGGCAATAAAAATCCCATTTGTCGCAGCTTGTTTGCAGAACTGCTTCCATTTCCACAGTGGTGGCATTAATTAGCAAAGACCTGTGAAAATTGTTGGGCTTTATAGGTCCAAAAAACCCCACTAAGCATTGCTCTTAAATATTCCTATCAATTCAGCCATGGCAACAAGTCCTGAAAATCCAGCTTTCTCAGTTGGAACAATTTTTCATGCTTGTAGCAATAAGTAGGAAATAATGGGGGTCTCAGATTCACATTAGGAAAGTTGCTTCTGTGACCTCTTCATGCAGATGGATGGTGAATTTCTCAGATAATAAATCAAAGTTTCCTGATGGTACAGTGGCATCTCTTGCTGAGGCCTGTAGAGCTGCTGGCTGCCCTCTATTCAAAGGCAGCAGGCCTCTGCCCTGCAGGATGCTTTCTCTACAAATCCTTCAGTCACGATCAGGAGATATTAGGGCCTCTATAAACTGCCCAGGCGTTTTGGGGAACAGCCAGCATCCTGCTGGGAAGTGGACACTTTTCAACTTCATTGACATCTGTCACATATACAAAGAATAGAAAGTGATGGAGAAAAAAGCCCCATTATGACTTTCCCATCAGCAGGGCCAGTTAAGTCTTTGTTCTTAAAAGATATTTAAAATGTTCATCAGAGCTACCTTGTGTAATATTATCTTTACTAAGAGAATCTTACCTTTAGGTTTTAATGCCCATAGAAAGTTTCTGTTTCTTGATATTTTCTGCTTTCAGCTAATTTTCCTGTAGGAATTTCAAACAAAAAAAAAATAGTTGTGATGCTAGTTTTTCCATGAAGGTTTTATTAACTTTCTTCCGAATAAGTCCCTGCAAGGAAAATGACACCGATTTTTATTATCAGAAATATATTTATTAAGTGACAATCTAACTCCCAGAATAGCAATGCAATCATTTTTTTTGGAGTTAAAGCTTTTTCCCCAATGACCCTAAAATAAGCATGGGAAAGCAGTACTGTAAATACAGTAATGAACTTCAAGCAAATATACTTCTTTCCCCTCAACAGATTGTCTATATTAAACATTGTTTAGGGGATAGGGCTGACAATTATTGTGCTTATATAACATAAGGGTAAAAGTTAAGGTGATGCTCTCTTGCTATTTAGAAACATTTTTAAGTGTCTTAAATGCAGGTGACAAAACTCCAACAGGAATTTCCCCCTTCTGAGTGTGATGTATATACACAGCTACTTTTTCCAGTTCCTTCTTTATGCAACTATTTCCCTCAAAAAGCAATAGAATCAGTGGGTAAAGGCACCTGGAAGGGAAACAAGAATTTTCAACTGGAGCTTTGACAGGACCATGGGCTTATTTCTGGGGCTCAGTTTCAATATAATCAATTCATTGATTACATAACCTGTTCATTCTGGATTTTCTCTATTGACTTCAGTAGAGTCAGTGTAGTTTAGGTAATGGTAACTGAAAACAGGTTTTGGCCAACTGGCTTCAGCCCTTTTACTGGTTCCGCCCAATTTCAACAGTGAGGTCAACAAAGCAAGCAGGACTGGGCCATATTTTATACAAAGACAATGTGGAGTTGATCTAGCAGATGTTTGGGAGATAATGTACTTACTTGAATAAAAACTGGGGGGGAAATCTCAACATGCCTGCTCTGGCACAATGACAAAGCCTGATACTGCAAAGGCACCTGGGGAAGGGGATTTAGCTGCTGGTGCCTGGACACAGCAGTGACAGGCTGGGACCATCAGTCACTGAATGCTGACCATGATATAATATTTGCAATTTAAGATTAGATGTAAGATTAGATG
>VYZX01016977.1:14339-107186 GCA_013401335.1 Brachypteracias leptosomus | reverse complement strand
GTAAATAAACTAGAGAGATCTATTGTGTAGCAGTACCAAGAGAAGGTATCTGCTGTGGTAAAAAAACCGTTCCCAGGTCTTCTTCAGAGTGTACATTCCCTGCAAGGTTATGGGACAGGAACAAGTGAAGACTTTGATGTAAACTTTCAGCAGCAAGCAATTTCTCTGAGTACACAAAACTCAGAGAGCCCCAACACGTGATATTTTACACTCCTGGGAAAGTGTCCCTGGAAGCTACTAGAATATTTGAATAAGATTATTCTTTGAGAATAAACAGAAGAGCCAAAAGTCAGTTCAATCATCATTTCAGGTTAAGGGGAAAACCTGAGTTCTTCAGCTGTGTATAGGCACCTCCATTCTTCCCCAACAAAAAGAAAAACCCAAACACCCAAATCTTCAAATGTGCTCACTCAAGCAGCCAAAGAGATCAGATACAGAGATACACTGGGAGAGCAGTGTGCTATATGAAGATAATGTTCAGTCTAACCATCCAATACTGATCTGAGAAGACAATGACAGGGAAGAGACCCAAGGGCAAATCAGAGTGAAAAACAGGAAAAACTGAAGGAACAAGTTAGAGGTGCCATACCCAAGGTGTGACTGCAAACTTAACTCTGAACTCCCTTGGAAATTTCTAAGGTGGGTACCAGCACAGCCTTGTAACTGAGATGCTGAGGTTTCTGAAGACTCTCAGCTTGCTGTAGTGGCAGAGAGCATCCTGAACATTGAATGAATATTAATTAGTTAATAGATATTTAGACCATGTTACTGTATTAGGTTAATATTTTGTAGGAAACTAACATAATTTGTTATGAGCAAGTTGAAATTTCATGTCACGCCGTCTCATATTAAGCAAAGCTGGGTCTGTCAGACACCTTGGCTCCAAGGGATTTCTATATGGCAGAGGACTGGATGCTACTCTTGACTTTCACATGTTTCGCAGTGATGATAGTCCTCTGCCAAAACTTGCAAGGTTGTACCTATATCAAGTTCATGGTGAATGAGGTAAGGCTCTGCTCGCTCTGATGTAATCCGAAATAAATGGGATGGACAAGTGATCAGATTAAAGAAGTGGGTCAGATCTGCCGCTGGCGCTGCTCCACTGACGTCAATGGAACTAAGCTGACTTACACCAGCTGAGTATCTGTCCCGGAGATTTCGATGTCTTTAGACAAAATAAATGAAAATACACAGAAAAAGGTCCCCATGGAAGATCCCAAGTGCAAACCCCTCATTCCTAAATGGAGTAAATAAATTACAAGAAAGTAGTTACTGTAGAAATCACTCGTTACAAGTCAACAATGACCAGAATAAGGGTCAGGCCACCCTAAATCTTTAACTTCCCCTTACACTCCTGAGTGAGAAAGAAACTGAGAATTCAGCACAAAATCACCTTAACTCTGACCCAAAACAAATATCTTAGCAGTAACCGTTCCTGGAATGAACAGGTGCTGTCCTTTGCCTCATGAAACATTAACTTCAATCTACATCAGGCAATTGAGGGTACAAAATAACGTTTAGCTTCTGCCCAGAACTGGGTCATACCTTTATTGCTGAAGAAAAGAAGTGTTGTGGTCTATATTGAGGAAGATAAACAATTTCTGAAAACACATTTACACACATAGATAAACTTTCAGGTGTTTCTCAGGCTTAAGTTCACACCCTCACATCCTTATCCTAACTCTAATACAATTTTCTTTGGAAAATGTCTATAATTGCTGTTCTTCTAAATAATACTTTGAAAATATTAGTCAGGCAATATGTGTGCATTGTAATACTTCATAACTTCATCCCTGGTAAGCAAATATTTAGTTGTCAATAGAGTAAAGCAACCATAAGAAATGCAAAATCTGGCTTATTATAGTAACATTATAAATCATATACATTTCCTTGAATCTAGAAAAAATAGGCCATATCCTCAAATTGTTGGAAGTCAGTGTTGCCCTGCAGAAATTACACAGCTTTACCACTCACACCAAGTGAGTGTTTGCTTTGGTGCATTTATTATACCAAAAAATAAAACACCCTCAGATATTTAAGTGATGTAGAGAGGCAGAATTTCAGACAGGTTTAGATATATGTATTTTCACAAATTCCATAAAAAAGCACTCTAATCTGTGTTTCCAATTTACTTCAACCATAGCAATTCCTAGATGCTTCTATTCCTGACATAAAGCACAGATGTTTATGCTGAGGCCTAGAAGACAGATGGAGACTTTTATCATGTTTTAAAAGTCCATCAGAAATCATACCTTCAAGAAGCAAACAAATCATCTTGCTGGACATATAAACTTAGCCTTTCATCTACACTGCTTGTGTTTGCCACAATAAACTCAGGTGAGTTTTACATATACAAACTCCCCCTCAAATATTTGCAAAGTAAATATAATTGTTTATATTTGTATTGTTCATTCTTTTCCTCACAGAAGTTTTCCACTTCTACGCTTCAGCCTCAGTTTTAAGGTCTTACTGAGTCCAGTTTTCCACTGACTCAGCCTGTACATGCTACAGGGAGCATGAGCAAACCTGGGAAGGCTAGTCTAATCTGTCCTCCTCCACATGCAATTATTGAAGCCTTTTTTCCTGCTATTTGTGCACTTTCCAAACACCTACCCTGGGCAGTTGCATGCAGAATAAGTCTTGTGTTGAACTTACGCTGCCAGCATTCCTAAAATGCTACAGCCAAGCGCAGAATTTGACCTATAGCACAGGGGAGGAAAAGTTCAAACACAAAATGAGATATCCATTCCACAATCTGAATTCCAATAAGCAATTTCCTTTTCCCAGTGTACCACAGATTCTCAGCAGATAGGCAATAACAGACAGAAACCCTGGCAGTTTTTATTTTATTTTTTTATAACCCATAAAATTTCTTCAAGCAATTGTACAGATTTCAGGCTTCCCTTTGATCGGTCTTTGCAACAATGATTGCGGGCCTTTGCCTAGGTATGATTCCTCAATCCCAACACATACAATGGAAGTGCCCCAGCCCACAGAAAGCCTTCTCATTAAAGCTCTAATCTGTTCCACTACATTCTTGCAAGACAGAATTATCCAGCTTTAAAGCATGCCTCAATAGTGAGCCGTAATAAGACTGATAGAAACAGCTTAAGTAATTGGATTGCTATATGGTATTGAATGTCTGACAACAAAAGATATCAATCTCTATTCTGCTACCAAATCTTTGTTCCAGCAATGAATTCATTTAGTAATGCACTTGGAGGCTTGCAGTCCCTGCAGGAGAAATAACAGACTGTGGACACAAAAGCAGGGCCATCTGATGAGCACAGATAAAGCGACTGTGCCATTCCAAGAAGTTAATTACAGTGAACAAAAGCACAAGACTATGACTTGTTAACCATTACCATAATCACATTACTATAGTCTTCTTTTATTCCCAGCAGCAGAGGGGCTATTCTTTCTCTCAGCTTGGCACTGTGCATCATAGTTGTGTTTTGTCACCTGAAATGTAGTGTAGACCAGACCTCCCTCTAAAGAGAGCTGGAAACATCACACTTCTGCTTTGCTGCTGTTTCTTTTGCAATTTATTCTTTCAAGACTGATTTACAAATACTGTAAGTAAATTTCTTTTTTAAACTTTGAACAAAGACAATGGCTCCCAAGATTTTCTGCAAATGAAAATTTGTAAGTATAATCACCTATGAAACCTTGTGCTTATGACATATGATAATTCTATGATTTATGTATATTATTGTAACTCAGACACAATAGAATGGTTCATGACCTACTACACCCACACCACTTTCAGAGCTACACATATCCCACATTTGCATATAAATTAAGAGAGGATAGATTTAGACTAGAGATAAGGAAGAAAGTTTTTACACTGAGGGTGGTGAAACAGTGGCCCAGGTTGCTCAGAGAAGTTGTGGATGCCCCATCCCTGGAAACATTCCAGGTCAGGTTGGATGGGGCTCTGAGCAACCTGATCTAGTTGCAGATGTCCCTGCTCACTGCAGGGGGGTTGAACTAGATAAGCTTTAAAGGTCCCTTCCAACCCAAACCATTTTATGAATCCATGATATTTAACAATGTTTTAAATCCTTCTGGTTACTCCACAGTAAGGTTCCTCCTAATAACACATGACAACATTTTGCTTCAGATAAAAGCAAGTTCTAAGACCTTTAAAATGGATGACATGATGGAAATAGCACTGGGACCCAGTGTTGTCATATCTATGAGACATCGGAATGTGCTAGGGGCCTGGCATACCTAGAATTGAAAGAGTTGGGTGGCATCTGTGTCTGAGAAAATGCTGGGATTTTGATTTTATATGCCAGGGAACAAATTTTTAACTGGCGTACATCAGCCTAGCACAAAGTTAATGTATCTGCTTCCAATAACTCCACACATTTCATACAAAATACAACCAAAATAAAATGTAGCTAGATCTCTTCTTCTTCAAAGTAGCTCAAATGGCACAGTGAATTAATTCCCAACCGCTCAGAATTACTCAAGTGGTGCTGTGCCAAAAGCTGTATGAATTTATTTTTTAAGACTATGATCAGCTTCAGTAGAGCAATAAGTACTTCCCAGTTTGGAGGACAAGAAGAAACAGGATTGTTTGCAGTGGAAAAGACCAGACAGTGTCCATTCCTCCCAGAAAGCTCCAAAACAAGATCCCCAAGCGCTCTCCAAGAAAAGGCAGAAATGAACAAAAACACAGGAGAATATCAAGATCACCAACTTTCTCTAGTGTCTAATCAGTGGCCAGAAAGAAAATGGGTGGAACCTGCAGGCAATCCATTATAGATTCATAGTTTCTGTACAAAAGGCCCAGTATCTCTGCTATTTAACTTAACATAATGATCATAAATTAGCAGAACGACACCTTTTAACTAACCAGCCAGGATATCAAGGGTGCTGTCATAGGAGCAACTGAATTGCCAAGTGCTAATTGAACAATCAAGCCTCAAAAGAAGCTCTAGTCTATCCAAACCCTACCTCAGCCATGGTTGGTCATGGAACACCTTAGCTAGTCATCACAGCCCACATCCTGCCTCTGTAGTGAGCCACCTCTGTCACAGTGCAGCTCCCAAATGCAGGACAGGGGGGTTTAGTGAAGGATGGCTTTCCAGACCTCAGCTGACCAGTGTAATTTCTACTTTGCTAGAATGCATCTCACCCAAACCGATTCTTTTCACACCCCAAAAAAATCCCTTGTGGATAAGCCAAACCCAGAAAAGTTTTCCCCAAAGCAGGACATGCTATTGAAGAAGAAACTCCCCAGCCCTGGGGAGCCCATTGACTGGAATTGCTCTCTGTGGTACAGCCTGACACACCACAGCACATTTCCTGTCATACACAACCCATATTCCAGCAACAGCCCATCAACACCAGAACAACAAAAATACCCATCTCTGCTGAAGCATTTCTCCCCTCCAGAATGGCAATGCACTGCAGAGTGCTGGCCACAGAACCCAGTGTTCAGACACGGAAACAGAGGCACCAAATGGCAGTGTGGTTTACTGGTTAGTTAAACCTGGAGAGGACTGTGGGGTCTCTGCTCACCAGGCCTCTCTTTCAGTAGTGAATTCAGGAATTCCCCAAAAAAGTTTTGTTTGAATTGTGACAGCTTCTAAATCCAGGCCTGACTTTTTAATAGCAGCACTGTTGGTTTGGAAACACTAAGCAGTATAGACACTTCCCTATGTAGAGTAATGATTAAAATCAGCAGTGCTGTAGGCTCTCTTGAAACTTGCTGAAGATTTATTCTTTAAACAAGAGAATGATTTATTTCAACAATTATCTTCAGGCGGATTAAATTATGTGCTTTCAGGGCTCTTATTCACCACAAAATTAAGAACACTGGGTGCCAGCCATGGAAGCCCCATGATCCTTTGAGACTCGGCACCGATGGAGACTCATCCCGACCCAGGAGAAAGAGCTGTCTCTTTCCCATGGCCACAAAATGCCATCCCTGACCTTCTGCTTGGCTCCACCATTTGCACAAATCCTTTGGCTTCCCCCGACTTGACCTTCTGCAAGTTGCAATGAACATATAAGGCACATGGCTCCCCAGGACCACACTAGGCATGCTCTGTATCAGTGTCGTGACAGAAGAGTTAGGCTCTGAAAGGACTGACTGATTACAAGCCAGATGCCCCAAAGCAATAGTATTTCCTAAGAGTATCTGTTTTAAAATGCTCTAAAAGACCAAAGTTTTTCAAGGAAGCAGTAGCTTTCAACGAGTAGCAGCCTCCACCAGGAACACTGAAAGCTGGGGGTGTTTTAAGAATAAAATTTAAGAAAGCTTTTCCTGCATCTTATGTGGGAGGCCCCTAGCTTCAGCTAGCTGTCTAGGAGTATATTTATCACCTTGCAAGGCTACTTTTTGCCTTTGATGAATCCAGTGGAAAGAGGGAGGAAAGGTGTTGAATTCTTGCTGATAAATAACTTCTTCACCTTCAAGAACCTCAAATCCAAACTTAAATAAAGGGGTTCTTGCACCAAGCAAAGTTTTGGAAGAATGACTCACGCCTTTCCCTCGTTGCTGGAACCCAGATCTATGTTTCATACAGAAGAACCCTCAAATGTTGGTTCTCCTTTTCCCTTCCCACTCCATTATTTCTATGTCCCTTGATTTCAGCTTTTGCTCCCTTTATGGTTTTACAGCTTTGACTCAGTAAACAAAAGCCAGTTGTTCTGCGTGTACTGGACTTGTTCCTGTTCTTTTCACCACAGACCAAGATCACTTGAAACGAGTCATTCACACTGCCTCATGCCCAGTGTCAGCAGCAAGACACTCTGAAATATGGAGAGTGCAAGCCTTCCTAAAACATGTACTCCAGAATTAAAGATACCCAAACGTAAAGGAAACATTAAAATTGTAGTGTGATCATTCTGTAGAAGACCACAGACCCTGAACCAACAGATTTTCAGCACCACCATGCTATGAGTCACTATCAATTTACCTCCAGCAGCAATATGAAAGATCATGCTCAGGCTGAAAAGTCATGCCCAGTGCTGCAGCTCTCCTATAATTTAAATACCTTGATTTTCTCTCAGCTGTAATTATTAAGTAGCAGCAGCACAGCCATGTCTACCTGGCTCAGCCAAGCCATCGTTTGCTTAGCACTAGAATTCATTATACTTCTACTTTGACAGTCTAAAACTGAAAAAATAAGAGCCTTGGATGAGATAAGTGTTGCAAAATCTTGTCTAGACAGTTGTTTAGAATATATGGGCATTTGGTATAAATTTTATTACTTCGCCATTACAATAGTGTCGCTGTGTAAGTTCCTTGTCTGAAATACTGAATCCACAGGAAGGAGACAAGCGAGTAGAAACAAGAGGGGTCCAGAGATTGGCAAGTGAAGTGCCTAGAAGCTGAAAGAAATATCTGGAAAAGTAGGCTGAAAACACCAGGATTATCATTGTTAAGTGAAAATGAGATGAGAGTTACATAACAGATCAGACATACAGAAAGTGAGCCATGTCCTCTTCAGCCTCTTTCATAACAAAAGATGAAGGTTCTGCCAATAAAGTAGAAAGACAACATTTAAAAGTGATTTAAGAAAAGTCTCAAGATGAATAATTAATCTGTGGAACTCTCTGCCAGACAAACAACTGCATTTCAAAATGAATTAGTGTTATGTGTGACAAGATGTAACTAACTGGTTATAAAGCCTGGTGATTCTGATCCAAACAACTAACTAAAGGCTCAAGATGTTTTATCCCTTTAGGCAAATAATTAATTGTTTTCTAATTTCTTTGTCCCTTGTACTGACCAATATTGACAAATGTTATCATACTGGATATCTTATCTAGTACCACAGTGTTCACACTTCTCTATTGCTTTCCTTTGTATGTAAATGACTTCTCTATAATATAGGGATATCAACAGCATTTTCCATTTTAAAAAACAGTCCCTTTCAAGCTCAGAGTTGTTAGAAATCTCTTGAATGTAGGACTTCCACTGTGAAAGTGCTGCTTACTCAAAAATTATTCTGATTATAGCTTTTTGTTGACAAAAAGCCAGTGACTATTTTGAGTGAGAATGCAATTCTTGTGCTAACAAATGTAAGTGTAACAGATATGGTGAAGGAAGCACACTGTAATAAAAGCAATAACTACATTAATGGTTATGTAAAAGCAGCTGCTTCTAGTGTTTAAGGATCTTCTTTACAGACTTTTGAGCTTCTGGACATTTGGGGGCAACTGTTTATTTATTTTTGAAAAGCCTTGGATTATAGACTAATCAGTTTTAATTGTGGCCAGAGTTATCAAATATTTAATCATGTTTTAGAAAGCTGTGTCCTGATGAAAAACGTGTAAAATAAAAACCCCACAGGTCCTTTTAGATCAGTTTTCAAGCTATGTTTATCAACACTGGTTGGGTCACCAGAATGAAAGACTAGCCTTGTAGTCAAGCCATGGGGCACACCACGAGGTATGTCAGCAAAAGAACCTCGGACAATTGATGTCTTCAGTTTCATATTAAAGTATATATTTCATTTCCTGCCTGGGTTTGGTTTTGTGTAAGGTCTGGGCTAAATGCTTATTCCTAAGCAGGCTTTCTTATAAGACACTTTGTGTCTCATGCCACTTTTCTGTCCCAAACACTTAAATCCAGTTTTATGGACTAAGGATTGTCTCCTGATCAATATAACTGATCTCAGATACCAGTTATCAGTGTGAAGCACAACCACCACTATCATAATGGAAGCTGTCTCACAGGAGGCAGCCTTTCACTCTTCATCTCTGTACCAAAGGCCCTCACCAAGTAATTTGTTGTCCTGAAAAAAATTTCAAATCCATTATGACTTCCCATATAATCTGAGGCCAGGTAAACACAGTGGGACAGTACAAAAACTTGTGGACTCAATGAGAGATTTTCCAGCAACTTTAAAATACTCTATAATATTACTCATGAGTTATCCAGCCTGCTTTAGGGCTGATCTACTCCATGCCTTTCATCAGAGTCTCATCAACCTTTATTCCATTAAAGAACTTCCTCCCAGAACTCTGCAAGTCCAGCATCTTCTCCTCTGGTGACCAGGATCATCTAGTTAGCCACTGGATTCAAAGTGCTGACCAAATTTCAGATCTGTTCTCCATATATCTACCAAGAACAAAGCAGGTTGCAAATGTGAATTTTTCTGTGTACTTGGAAGTTTCCCTTAGCAAAGCTAGCTTGGGCCTGGAGATAATCCTCTTTCAACAAAACTCCCCATACTTTTTATAACCTGAAGTCACAAAAATAAAGACCATGTTTGAGTAGAAAAACAGAAGTCGCTGTCAGGACACACTCTTTTTAGAATGCCAGCTTTATTTTGCCGGTTCAGATCTGACAGCTTTGCATTTTGTCTCTTGATGTGGATAGGTTGAAACCTAAAACCAAGCCATGCACAAACTTCTGTACAGCAACAAATCTCCCCAATCACTTGCCATCAATGACTGCAGGGCACTCACCCTGCCTACAGAGCACCGTAAGCACTCTTCCTAAGGGAAACACCACGCTTAGAATCACAGCACAGTGAACTGTCAAGTCTTATTTCCCTTCTTAATGGGATAGTAAGCAGGCTGGCATTTTTTTTACAAGCATCTAACTTGTGAATTGATAGTGTTTACCCTTGGCTATTATTTTTAAGGACGCTTACTCTGGGCACAGTACAAACATCCCTTTTGCTGCAGGCTGCCCTTTTGTCTGACAATCTGATACACGGAGCCTATTGACTGGTCCACTGCTCACACAGAGATGAGCTTCCCCGGATATAGAGCTCAAACTTTCACTAGGCTCCACTCAGGATAGAAGTGCCCATGTGAAACAAAGTTCAGAGAACTTCTGAACAATTTCAGAGAGTTTCTAGAGAAATAAAAAATGGAAATAGAGGAAATCTTCATCTGGTGCAAACAGACCTCTATTGGTAGAGTTGGAAAACATTGTTTTCCACCTACTCCATAGCTATCCCAGTCTTCAGAAGAGCAGCATTTCTACAGTAACGTGCCCTCCACACAATGAGCAGGCATCTTTTTGTGCACAGCCAAGGGGAAGATGGGAAGGTATGACGTATATCCTATGACCTGACAGGATGGGTGCAGTGGGGCCTGCCCTTCCTGATGGCAGGCTGCTCTGGAAAACAGAGAGAAAAGGGGCTGCTCTNACTACCAAGACAGTTTGTGTCCTGTGGTCATATCTATAGGACCCTGAGAAACCAGCTCTGCTCCAGCCTTAGGCAATATGGACCAGAGTGTTTTCAAAAGGCATGTGGCTCCAGAAGTAAGAGATGGGGTGTGAGAGGTAAGAGACACATTCAGCTCTGTGTAAAGAAAGATAGCTCATAAAGAAGTGTTACCTTCTCACTTGTTGATCTAGATGAAATAAATTACACTCTGCATAAGAAGGCTTGTTTCTTACTAAAGGTGAAGTAAGTGCCCTACATGCAGCTTCTTCAGCTGAAGAGGCATTTGAAGGATCTAGCAGGACAAAAGAGACAGGGAGAGATCTGCAGAGGAAATACAGCTATCCTAGAAATCCCAATCTCTTCATGGTTGTTGGACAAAGGACCCTTCTCTCCCTTCTGCAGGGTCCTTTCTCTTGTATGAGGAATTCTGTAAAACAAAACCCTGAGGAATTCAGGAATTCTATGCCTATCACTTCATGAAGATGCATTCAGGAAAGGACTGGATAAGTCATGAAGCTAAAGAGCAACTTCATTGCCAAGTTCCTATCAATTCAATTTTTACAAGCATTGATTACTGCAGCGACATACTTACTTAAGTAAAATAATGAGTTAAAAATATTCAGCAATAACTTTCTCTTTATATTTTCTATTAAAAACAGTTCTGAGGTAGGTCTGTGCTCTCATATATAACACAGCAAACAAATGCATTTCAATTTAACCACCTAATACCTACATACAATCAGAATTCTTCTGTTCTGAAAGTTATCTAAATATTGAAAGTTTAGTTATGGAAGATGAGTTAATGATGTGCTTTAGCAGCATTATGGGCAAGCAGTAAAATAAACATGTTTTGCCACAGACTTAGACAGAGGGAGGCTCAGGGAAACTAGCAAGAGAAGGAAAGTAAGAGATAAGATAGAGTGGTGAAAGGCAAAAGTTGGTATCAGTGAGATCTGGTGCTGAGTATGTCCCTTATATGTTACTTTGCAAATACAATAGACATGCAAAAACAGGCTGGAAAAAATCCTCTGAGGAGAAAAATCTATAGCCTTATGTGCCCCTCTCAAGTATCTTCTTTAGCAATCTTGCATTTGGTTTCAGTGTAATATGAACAGACCTATCTACTTACAAAAGCTCCCCTCTTCCCACCAGCCTTGTTTGTTATTTTATGTGTTTCTGCATCATTTGCAGAGTTTGCTTTGATCTACATTCCTCCTGGATGTGCAGTTTCCTTTTCGGCTACCAAAAGGAAAACTGTTTGGTTTGAGAATTTGCTTATTTTGAAGCTCCGCTGGCCCAAAATACCTATTTTTAATCCAAATGAGCACAGCTCAGTGCTTTCAGCTCTTCAGCACTGGTTGCCTTCCTTTCAGGAAAAACCCCTTTGAAACAATAAGTGACCTCTTCATACTCTAATCAAATTGCCAAACTGTAATCCTAGCTGATTATGAGAGCATTTTGTTTGCTACAGCTGAGTTTGAATATTTATACTCATGCATAATTCGATCTTTGAATTGCTTTTATTTTAACACTATCCTGAAATAGTCAATATTTTGTTCCACATCTGACACCCAGCAACATATACCATGCTGCTCTAAAACACCACCAGAACAAGGTAATTATGAATTCTCTCAATATTTCTCTATTACAGACTCATCTGTCTTCCACTGATGGCAGAATTCCTGCTGCCTCCAAGGGCTGTCTGGGCTTTGGTGCCTTTGTAATATGACTGTAAATCCTTCTGCATACAATATGTGATGTTGAATGTAAAGTCTGAGCCATTTTAATCCTTCCTCCTTCTCTCCTAAGCATCACAATGCCACCACACTAGGAATAGTCCATAGACAAAACACCGTTCATAAATAACAGGTAAACAATCTTCAAATGAGAAGAGAAGGCAGGACACATCCTTGGAATGACTCTTTGACTGGGAAACAGGATATATTCTTCAAGGACCTTGCAGAAATAGTCCCAGAGGACAATTAGAGATTAGATCTTCTCTACTATGGGGTTAAGCCACAGGAGTTAACTTGGGAAACAATTCAGATAAACAAAGCACTAACAAGAGGAAGGACACTGTTGGATCTTGCTTCTGTGTCTTTACTAGACATAGGCCTTCATGTCAAGCTCCACATTCAGAATTTAGTTTCAAATGGTAACAGAGCATTAACTGATATCACCAGTATCGGAAAGGAGCAACTCACTATGATTCTGAAGACTAACTAAATATTGTGAGAATATTCTTAATGAGATAGCCTAGAATTCGAGTATCCTGACCCATTGACTGAAAGCAAGGGCAAACGTGGTTAGTATCCTATACAGCACTTTCTGTAAGAGCAAGTGCAGAAGTTTGGAGATTTATGCTCTTTTCATCTGCAGCCTGGTGTACTATAGGCACTCAAAGGCAGACATGCTCTGTGTGAGTAATTTTTGTTTCAAGAAAAAATTGATGAGGGAAATTTGTATTCAAGTGAATGTGCACACACAGACACCACCACATGTAGAGCTGCATAAGTAGCGGGGGAAACAGTTTCTACTTTGCAAGAAGAAAAACATTCCTCAAAACACAGCTCTGCCCACATCACCAGAGTAAATATTAAGGAAATGGTTATCGAGGATGAGTAACTGAAATGTCTAAGAATAGCTCCCCTTTTTCATACAGATACATATGAGCAGGGGAAAAAACATGGAGCAATGTATATGCTCACCCTTGTAAGCCTATATGAATTATGAAGAAGCTTTGCTATTAAGAGGAGACATGTATATAGATGTGTATATGGATGTGTATATCCAATCTAAAATGAAAATGGAAGCTCTTTCCTGCTAAGTGTATGTGGATGAGGCTATTGCAGATTCTGATGTAAAACACAGTGGTTTTCTGTACACACTCTTTGGAAACACATTTCTCTCTATCTTTAAAATAAAAGACTTTAATAATAAGGATGAGGATGCTCTGTGTGATTCGTTCTGTGAAGCCAGGTTTCCTGTCTCAGAAAGTGAAAAGATTAAAATATCACAGAAGAGAATTAAGCACCCCAACAGTAATGCCAGTGGATGATCCAGGAAAACACCTGGGATTTTTTTTTCTAGAGTTAAAGTATCTAGAAACATACATAAATTGTAAATCTCAGATAAATAAGCTAAGAGCACCACATGTTCTACCTGGCAATGCTCTTCAAAAGCAGCACATGAGGGTACCTCAAAGCAGAGCCCTAAGAGCAGCCAGACTGCCTCAGCCCCACTGCCTGCCATCTTCTGCATTGTCAGTACCATGGCTTGCACTGCTAAGACTTGAAACTGATCCACTTCAGTGATTAGGCTGATCCAAGGACACGGACAGAAGAGCAGGATTTAATGGGCAGGCAGGCAGGAAAAGTCTTTTAACACTTTAGAAAACATTGACTTGGTGGAAGGAATTGGCTAGCTCAAGGGATTAGTAATGAGATACTGAGCCCCTTAGCTCTAGGTCACCACACTGAATCTGGTCCAGGTCAGTAGAAATCAAAAGCTGTTGCTGTTCAGTGGCCTTCAGGAAGTCAGTTGGTGGTCCTGCCCCAGCTACTACTGGCAAAATATCTATACTGTCATTACCACTAAGAGTTGGCAGAGCTTACAGGAAAGGTTTAGGACTGGCACAGTGCAGGAAAGGTCTGCGCAAAGAAAGATGTCCCAGCACACATCCCAGGCTGCGACTCAAGAAAAATGAGAAAAACTCCCTGATCATCTACAGATTTCCAGTGTGACTTGGGGCACACGTTTAACGACTCTGTTGAAGAAAAATTTGTTTCCTCACATCTGTGGTCTTCACGCAGCATTTGTGGCCTAAATGTCTCTGAAGAGCACAAATTGCTGAAGTTCAGATCCCCACCTTTAAAATAGGAGTAACTAGCTTGCAGGGTTGCTGCAGGGAGAGCGGGGTGATTAGATACAAAAGCTAAACAAGAAACCAAGACAGGTGAGAAAACTCTTTCTATCTCAAATCAGCTCCCCTAACTCCAAAGAAAGGCATTTGCTGGGCATGCACAAGGCTCCCATTCCCAAAGCTCTGTGTTTAATGTGCTTAAAAAGAATACATTCCCCTTATCACAAGAAGCAACCCCAAAAACCCCCACATTTCTACTGCTGTCCAGCAGAGCAGCATCAAAGAATCCAGCTGCTCCCAGCTTTTCTCCCACCTAGGATGAAATTCTAATGTCTGTGTTGTGCAGGAGGTCAAATAGATTATCATAATAGTCCCTTCTGGCCTTAAAAACTATGAAATTGGAGAGTGAATCACAAGATACAGGTCACTATTGAAGGCAGGATGGCAGGCGGCATAGCTCAGTGATAGGGTGTGATATGGCAGAGTAAATCCGATGTTCTTAGGCTGTGTGAAGCTGGGAAACTGACATTTTGCCTTCTTTGTTGCCCCTCTGGGACACTGAGAGAGATGCAGGTTATTGTCATAATAAGCCCAGTCCACTCTCAATGCAGCCTAAGAATATTGCCTCTTACAGGAGTGAGTGCGTGAAGGATTGAGAAACACTAGTTATTTTCAAACTGGATTAAGTCTTTCAAAAGCTAATAGGTTTCCAATGAGCTGTGGTGTTGCTGCTGCAGCTGCTCTAATTTGAGAATAAAAGAATGCGGGCTTTGTGCCTAGGGACCTGTTATTGATCCAAGCAAGGAGGATGGGAAGGAAGGGGGTAGAGGAGGGTTATCCTCCTTTCAGCTGGGGTGGGGGCGTTCTTTTCAAAGTCACATTATCTGCTAGCAACAACAAAGCCTAACCCCATGACATGCTGCTCTATACAGGATTGCACTTGTTGAGAACTAAAAGCATTAGAGAAAAAACCCTCCTCTGGCAACCTTGCGCAGCTAACTTCATTGAGGGCCCACGAGACTCAACAGATGGGTCTCGGGACTCCCTCATTAGGAAACGCGCCCGTCCCTTTGCATCTGGTGCCCCGCTCTGCTCTGTGCCACACACTCATTAGCATTGTAGGCTCACAGATTCCTTAGCACGTGCTTCCAATAAATATTGGAAAGAGGAGGGGAGGGAAGTCACTGCTTGGAGCAGCAAGATGAGGGGTTACCCACGAGGCTGGGAAATCCTTCTACACACACGCTCCTCTGCAGCCCCAGAGGAGGGAGGACAATAAAAGGCAGCCAACCACAAACGTGCTTTTAAAGGGACAGGTGTGGAATTGCTTCTATACAAGCTGTGGCAGATCCTCATTCGTTCCCCTCTGCCACAGTAAATAAAAATCATCATTATATATATAAAAACCACAACAATTCAGGGCAACACATAGATCGTGGATTGGCAAGAGTCTGTGGCCCTTTTCAGACATAAAGTGGATGCACACTGGGTAACGCCATTACCTTCAAAGAAATTAGTTTTAAGGGTCTGATTCCACAGCCAAGCTCTCTATCTTTCAGGTCTTCACCAAGCATGTCTTGCTCACACAGCACCACCAATCGTGGATGTCCTTCATCATACTTGGAGTGACTTAGGGCTGAGATCAGGAGCAGCTGAAGGGAAAATCATCTCCCATGTGTTTGAAAATGTTGTGAGAGAGAATGGCTGAAGGGGAGGTAGGAAAGTTAAACCTTCCAGGTACTGTGCAAAGAAATACCTTTAATCAGAGAGGCAGGATGACAGGGTGCTGTATCTTTCTCATACTCCCAAGAACAAAGTCTTTTATTTGCCATATCTCCATGATGCCCCTAGCCTACTCTTATTCCATTCCTTCTCACTTAGTCTTGTTTCCACCATCCTGCTAGAAGCTGTAGGCACTTTGATCACAGCTAACTCCAGAGTGGGACTGGGAGAGGCTCAAGCCATTAACTGCTGAAGTTGATATAGACCTTGTTCACAATGCAGTATTTCAACACCAAAACTCCCAAATCAGAGCAGACTCAGATTCTTCCAAATGCCACTGGCTCTAAGATCCAGTCCTGTCACATTTCTTGCTGCATGATTGGTGACAGAAGAGCCCTCAATGCACACACAGGTAACATCTGCACGCCATTGACACTGTTGTAACATGTAGAATGGTCAAGGTTTGTTTGGGTTTTTTCTAATTCCTATGTAAAGGACGGACACATAGAATGCCATTTTTAGAGCCTTTGCCTAGGATCTTGTCTTTATCTGTACCACCAAGGATGCTAACCACCTTCTGGGGCCTGTGCTTTATCTAAAATATATAGCTGATACAAAAAGGTTCCTTCTGCCAGGGAGCAGGCAGCGCCAGGGGACTAGATAAAGACAGGCCGTTGTGTCACTGTATATACTCCTAACTCCCTGGAGAAATGTTTCCCCTGTAGATCAGCCCCATCCACCCAACTTCAAGGCTCAACTCACTGGCCATTCCAGCAAGTTACTTAAGCACAACCCAAACATCAAGTTTTTAGTTCCCTGATTTATGCACGTTTATGTTTTGGGCTGAATCCGTATTTTAGCAATCCTAACTCCTCTAAATGTTTCTTCATGCCAAATGAAGAAACTCCCTTTATATCCCCCATGTGGGACTAAGTAAACTCAAGATCATCATCAAGATCAGCCATGAAATAATGGTGGGTAGGAACATATACTGTACACTCAAATTTAAATTTGCTAATCACACCACTCTTCTCTTTAGTCATTTCCTTGGCTAAGTGACACCCCTGTATACTTCAGTCTTGCATCCTTAGGATAGTTTGTGACTGAGAATACAATGCACACATGCTATCATTGCCTTTAACAATGAAGAGAAAACAAGCTACATTAGAAGAAAACTTCAGACATTTTGATGCTTTTCTAACAAGAAAATTGGCTGAAAGCAGCACTCTTGTAGAAAGCTAAGAGGAAAAACCCTGCTAGAAATCTGGAGCTCTCTTAAAGGCGTCCAATGTTTATTGGAGAGAGGGCTCAGCCCAGGTTTCAGCGCAGCCTTTTCCATTGCTGACAAGAATAGCTGAGGTTACTGCTTATCAACTGAAAGTGTCATCTTGTCTGTGACAGACATGCCAGCACTGCTCAGTGTCATAGTCTTTGCACCTACTGGAAGCTACTCTAGCTTGATAAGCTGCACCCCTACTCAGAGCTAAAACTGTAGTCTCAGATCTCCTCTGTTTTTAGGAAGCAGGGATTTGAGCCCAAATCACTGCTGCACAGAAATACCACCACTGGAGAAGATAACTGAAGGACAAGGCAATTGGTCAACGTGGAGGCATCTGATCCCTGAAGGGTTAACAGAGAAACAACCAGAAAGCAGGTTTTATAAACATATAAATAAAGGAAACTGAAGGAGAAACAGTACTATTCTCTGGAAAGGGGTAAGGCCTTCATTTTAAGCTGTGATAGAAAGCAGTAATATTATGGATTCAGCTAATAACAGCTGGACAAAACTTAAAGATTCTACAATAGACATACATTTTGACTCTACAACTTTTAACTCTTTCAGGGACTTTACTACAGTCTCACTAGTCATTTCTGAGCACCCCACAGTCTTTATTTTTTATTATTCAGAGTATCCTCTGAAATAGATTTAGTGCCTCACTTTAATTCCAGGGAGTCAAGGTTCAGAAAAACTAAGGTGAGAATTTCAAAGTTACAAAACACCCATGCACAATATATACCACGGGGCTTGGAAATTTTCATTTTCTTAAGCAACATGCTCTAGAGAAAGGGCAAACTAAGTGCTTATAGCAGCAAACTGGGTCTCTGGTCACCAGAGCACCTTCTTCTCCAAAACCTTTTGTCGCATTTGGAAAGCTTGCCTGGAGATACAGCTTGAAGAAATTGCCTGGCTCTGAAGAACTAAAACTTTTATGGGAGTAGGCAGGCACGGCACAGTGTCTGGTAAACTGTGCTCTTTCTCCTAACCTCTGCCACTTGCTCAACTTTCTCATCAGGTAGTTTTCTCTCCTGATCCATTTGTGAAATAGTCTTAACACAGGGTGTGGCCTCCCCACAAAACGCTTTCTAATTAGTTTCTGAACATTAAATGATTATGGAAGCGCAATTCCCATTCCACTCAGGTGATGAAAAGCTTTACAGGAGTTCAGTCTCACTTTGTAATTAGAGAAATTAGCTTTCTAAGTTTAGATCACTCAACTGTGCAAATGGGTTCATCTGCTGGAATGTGTTGCTCTGAAATGTGTGTCAGCCAAGCAGCACGGCACGGTCCCTATCTCTGCCTCTGCGACACTCGCCCAAGTGGGGAGGTCAGTCCCAGTACAGCAAGAGGAAAATAAAGTGTTATGGGTATATTATAGGAAAGGCTTTATCTAAAAGCTCACTCATCCGTGATTGACTGTAGTGATATGTTCTTCTCCTTGCAACAGAGAAGCTTAACTCCTAGATAAAGGATTATCCAAGTGGATGAAATTTCCACTCTTTCACTCAGTTTCTCCAGAATTATATCTAAAATTGCAGCAAATGAATTTTAAAAGGTGGCTAATTTAGAGAAGCAAAACTATGTTCATAAAAATCTTGAGAAACAAAGGCCTCCTCTAGCCTCTTCATTTGCTGTGAAATGAGATCATCAAAATTTATGAATTCTTTATGGCTGCACATTTCAACAGATTCTTTTCTGGTAGGTCTTTCTACTGCTTTATTGAAAGCTGATGCAGGACCAGGCACATATGATTATGCAACCCTCTTGATCTGCATTACAGTAGTAAACAAAAGTTTAGTCACTGACTTGAAAATGAGATGGATCAGGTCCCTGAACGAATAATTTTTCCAGGGGCGCCATTCCAAGCTTACCTTCAGGTATCACAAATCTAAGGAAATCCTGTGGGATTGTTCAGGGCCATGATTCAATGAGTCACTGAGGTTTAAAAGGAAATTACAACTTTCCTACCACAAAGAATTGACTTCACGACACCTGACCCTCTTAAGCCAGGCACTCCCTCTAAAGGCTGTGATCTTCGGCCCACCAAAGTCCTGGGCATTCTCCCAGTGGATTCAATAAAGTGGGATCTAACTCTATATTTGGGAACTGATTCAGGCCCAGAGTGAAGTACTGTAACACTGGACCTTGGCACATTAGATGTTTATAACAGCTTCTAATGGGGATGTAATCTAATTATGTCAGAATAGGAAGATTAGCAGGAAGTAACTTTACGCAATGTGAAAAGCCAAATGCCAGATATTGAAAAGTTCTTCACCAGCCTCAAAGGAAGACATGTTGGCTCCACACCCCGCGAGACACGGACATAGGCAAGCAGAGTGTTGCAGCAGAAATTTTATACACACCAGTCTCAGGTTACTCAAAGCAAATCACAATTCAGGCCCCGTGTGCACATGCAGCAATTCGTACATGGCTATATATGTTGTGAAATGGGCATCTTAAAAAGATCCTCAGTCTGCCTAATGCCCCATGTTCAACTGGTGTTCAGTGCTGCCATGCCAAAGACCTGGCCTTGAGAGTTTAGTGAAGAAAAGCAAGAGACAGGACTTTGAGGGTGAAATTCTGGCCTTAATAAGTTAAGGAGATTTTACTCCCCATTTCCATGAGGTCAAAATTTCTTTCAGGGCTGCAAGGAAGAGGACTTGCAAGGCACTTCTGCACGTGACTTGCGCTCCACCTTGGTTTACCTATCAGTAATACTTTGCATCTCAAGACATTGGGAGGCTTAATCCATTAGTGCTTGCAAAGCATTTTAAGTTGTTGGACAAGTAATTCTGTTTAAGGGCAGCGACATTGCTGAGTCACAAGCACTGTGGGAACCAGAACTCTGGATTTCCTAAGCACTGGAGTCAAACAGGTGGAGTAACCTTTTGCAGAAAGGCCAACTCCAGACCTGCCCTAAAGGGACGGAGCATACCAGCAAGCAGCAGGGTATTTAAAGGCCCAGAGTGGCATTTGTGAATGAGCAGCATTTAAACAGGCTGAGGAAACTAACCAACACCCACCAAAAAAAAGAAGAGAGGCACTGGTTCTTCTATCACCAAACTGCAGCAGCTTTATATATAAAATACAACAAAGGTTTACCAGCCTAAGAGAAGGTAATGACTCCAAGTAAAGAGCAACTGATACTGTCAGAACTTCCGGGCTGAAAGAGGTTGGAAGGGGTACTTGGCATCTGTGCACCTCACAGGCATGCCAGAATTGCTTGAGTGTGTCTGTTTTGAACTCACAAATGGGAAGTGATCTGCAGGAGTCTGATAAAAGTATGAACACGGTTCTAGGGTTAGGGGCACAAATACCATGAGTTTCACAGCCTTAGGCACTCTGTAACAGGACAGACCTCACCACAGCCAAGTATGCAATTTGCTTTCTTGGTAGGAAATGAAAACAAAGGATATAAAATTAGGTCAGAAATTTTGTTTTCCTCTATACCATTGACTCTGGTGTATGAAATAAGACATTCACACATCTACTGCATTAGACCAGGGTGGAATAGGGGATAGGGACATAAGAATAGCCATTCTGGGTCAGACCGAACGTCATGTAGGCCAGGTTCCTGTCTCCAGTGCCTCGGAAAGAATGGGACAGGGATGCAGGGTCAGTTCCCAGCACACTCGCCCAACTTCTAGATCATCGGCTCAGGGACTTCCCAAACCAGAGACAAAATCTGGGGTGGTTTTTTATTGTTGTTCAATGCCCTTTGATGTGTGGCTCTTCCTCTGGGAGCTAGTCTGATGACTTTTTGCTACTATGCCAACTGTTGGGCTTCTCAGAGCCCTGTGGCAAGGAGTCCCATAGGTAACCTGGCTACCTGCACCTAGACTCTGCTCTGGAAAGGATGGGTGACAAAACCCCAGCACTCACTTGGAAGCTGCATCTCCAGCACCGGAGTCTGGCGAGCCTGAGGGAGCCTCAGCGTTCAGCCAGGGCCGTCTTTCCCGGACTAACCAGCCTGGAGCTGGAGCCGAGGGATGTGCCCGCTCCCAGCTCTTTCCCTCCCGACCGAGGGGAGATCCATGGCGGTGCGGCCTCGCGTTAAGGTGGGCACGACGAGTCCCACAGCGGCGACTGGCACCTCTGCTGCCCTCGGGAGAGCCGCACGGTCAGGGCAGCAGCCAGTACCTCGGAGACCGGCCCGTTCGTCCCTTCTTTCCCCTCAGGGGAGCGCAAACTCGCAGCCGGGGAGCGCCGTCCCCTCAGCGACCCCTCAACGGTCCCTCAACTGTTCCTCAACGGTCACTCAACGGCCACCCAACGGTCGCGCCGCGAGCGGGCGCGCGCGCCCCCCGCCCCGTAACGGCCGCGCTGCCTCAGGTAACTCGGGGCCGAGAGGGCGGGAAAAACTCTGGCTGCTAAAGCGGCTCCAAAAGGCTTCGAGTTTTGTCACTTTCAAAATTATTGACTTTTTTCTCTTCAACCAGCCCCGAGGAGCGCAGGGCCACGGCTGCCGCCCCGCTCCCGGGCCGGGAGAACCCGCAGGTCCCCTCCAGCGACGGGAGGGCGGGAAAAGCCCTCTGAGCCGCGGGCGCCGCCGAGGGGACGCGCCCGCCTTTCTCTGGGCTGCCTCAGCGGGGCCGGGCTGCTCCGGGGAGCCCGGGAGGCACCTGCGGAGCGGGACAACGGGGCTGAAGGGCAACGAACTGCGGGGCAACGGGGGTGCGACTCGCGGGACAGCAGCGCTCAGGGCGGCCCGAGGCCAGCACCCGCCACCTCCCTCAGGAGGAGCCGCCGCCCACGGCTGGTAGCCCGCCTCTCCGCACCCTCTTCTCCTCCTCCTCTCCTGCCGGTACCTACCTTCCCTACTCCTGCCTCTCTCCTCCCTCCTCCTTCCCCCCCTCATGCATATGGATGAACGCATGCGCGGGCGGGCGGCCTCCCCTCCTGCCGCCGTGGGCTAGATGAAGCCGAGCGGCGGCGGGACTCCCAGACGGGCGGCCGGCTCCCGGGCGGTGTGTGTGTTGTGTGCGTGTGTGTGTGTGCGTGTGTGTGTGTCTCGGGGGGGCGGGGGGCTCGCCGCGCCTCCACCGTGCGGTGGCCGGCGACCTGAAAGAAATAAAAGGATCGGGATAATAATCGCAATAATAAAAAAAAAAAAAGGCGAGAGAGAGAGAGAAAAGAAAAGGGAAAGAAAAGAGGGAGGCGAGAGAATAAGGAGAATAAAAGGAGGCTGGGCCGCTTTGCATTGAAGACCGGCGCGCTATTGAAAGCGCTTGAAAAGCGGCGTTGTTCGGCGCGGGTGCGCGCCGCGGTATATTAGAGCGGGGCGGCGGCGGCGGGCGGCAGCGGCGGCGCGGCGGGCATCCGCGGCGGCGTGCTCCCTCGTCCTCCTCCTGGCTCTGCTGGGGCTGCGGGCACAGGTACGTACTGGGGAGCCGGGCGGCAGCTCCCCGCGGGGAGACGGGGAGGGAGATGGGGAGCTCCAGCCCCTCGGCCGGCCCGAAGCGGGGCTCTCGGGTTTGCGGGGTTTTTGCCGCTTTTTCTGCGGGAGGTGGTTTGTAAAAAGCCCGAGCGTCCAGCCGCGCACCGAGCGCTCCTGCAGAGCTCCAGCCACAGCCGAGTCACCGCTGCGAACTTTTCTGCGGGGATGGCAAAGCCAGAAGTCCTTGCAGCAAGGCTCAATTTCTTGGGAATAAAAAATGCAATTACTGCAAACCCATCTGTTTTTCGAAATTACTTTTTTTCCCCCTTTTTTTTATTTATTTTGTTTTGCTTTTGCAAACCAGGGGTAATTGCAATGACTAATGGGCAGGGGCTGAATCTCAGCTGGGCAGCCCTGAGCAGGGAGGCGATTTTCCCCGTCCCAGCTGCACCTCGGAGAGTCCCGAGGGGTTGTTTCCAGGGGGCTTTAGCTTCGTCGTTATGTTGGGTTTACCCTCCCGTATGGACTCTCGGTTTGCTTTAGTTAGTTTTATTTCCTAAGGATATAGAAGCCTTCATCACATCACTTTTTTTTTTGGGGGTGGGGGGAGTTGGCACTTAAGGTTCTCTTTTAGCATTCATGGCATTATTTGGTTGGGATGATTTATGAGCCTTTCTCAGGGATGGCTGATAGAGCTGGGAGTGGTTGCGCTTTTAAAAATTTTATTTTGTGTTATGCATGTGCTTGAAAGCGCACTTAAAATGACTTTCTCCTGTCTGCAGAGCTGTTGTAGATTGCGTTTGGGAAAGAGGTGAGGTAACTGTGTGTTTCTTGTTTCTTGTCTCTTTTTTTTGTTTTGTTTTCTCCTCCGGTTCTTTCTTGGGATTAACAGGTGACTCTAGCGTCGGGACAGTTCGAGTTGGAGATCTTATCCATGCAAAATGTGAATGGTGAACTGCAAAATGGAAACTGCTGTGATGGCATCCGGAACCCAGGAGATAGAAAATGTACCAGAGACGAGTGTGATACCTATTTTAAAGTTTGCCTGAAGGAGTATCAATCGCGGGTCACTGCTGGCGGTCCTTGCAGCTTTGGATCCAAATCCACTCCTGTCATCGGAGGAAATACCTTCAATTTAAAGTACAACAGGAATAATGAAAAGAACCGGATTGTTATCCCTTTCAGCTTCGCCTGGCCGGTGAGTTGCGTGGCCGGCTCTGGCTCTGCCCGTGTTGGACAGTCCTGGTTGAGGTGGCTGTAGAGAGCCGAGCTCTAACCTCTCGCACAGGGGGAGAGGGACCAGGACTGGGGAGGGAACAGGCATCTTGGCAGGAGCGTCGGGAATCCGCAGCACAGAAATCAGTAAAATGTGGTGGTGTTTTTGTTTTTGTTCCCTGGGGCTCACAATGCACAGCCTGTTAAATTTGAAATTCATATGTGCAGTGAGGGGGATCTAAATGGGTCAGGGAAGCAAACCCAGTATCTCTGCACTTTACAGTGTGAATAAGTCTCTTGAGACTTAGAAGGTCAGAAGTTCATTTTTTTTTTTTCTTTTTTTTTTTTTCTTTTCCCCTAACCAGTAAAGTCTTGGGCTTAAGCCAAAAGAGCAGTGGGTTAGGGGCTATAGAGGGATCCCGTGTGAAAAGTGTGTGTCATAGCTGGCCTCCTTCCCTGGAGCGTGGTTGGGAAGGCTTCCTGCTTCTCCCAAGGGGAAATCTTGCTGTAGTGCTTGGTGTTGATGGGAGCTGCTGTTGCTGCTCCTGGTGAACTAGTTGCCAGCTTCCATGGGAAGCTTCCTATGTTTTGAGGTACTTGCAGACTCTAGAAGCTAAAGACTGAGAAAAGCCTGGTCGTAGTTTTTGGTCCATTACACTCCTCCCCACCACACACCTTTTCCTGGCTACTTGCCTTTCCAGTCCATAAGTTTTGGCTTCCCTCTAGTTCTGTGCAAAATTCGACAGCTCGAGGAGGTGGGGCTCTTTGCCAGGCACTTCTCCAGTGTTGTCCACTCTAGCAATTACTGGTCAGCCATGTAGAGTGGTGAGATGGAGGACAGGTGACCTCTTCATTAGCTGAAGCCTGCTTTGCTGTTGATCACGTAAAGAACACTTGCTGAGATTTCAGTGCTGCTTGTTTCTTTTGGGGTGCTCAAGAGGGTTGAAGCTTTGATATGGTCTGCTCTGCAGAGGAGTCCTCTACTTGCTATCCAGAAACTGAAGACCATGTCTTCACAATGGCCATGACCCAGGAGAGACCCAGAGAGCCATAGGGTTTCTGGACATGGAGGACAGCCATGGCCTTGGGTGGCAGGAGATGCATGGTTTTGTGCTGTGTGCAGGCGAGCAAAAACGGAGTGATTTGGGGGGCTCTTATGCATGCACAACAGTCTCTCTTTTGAGGTGACTCTCTGGGGTGCTTTGGTATGAAAGCTGAAAACTCTCAGATTTACACTCCTAAAACTTTATATTTAGAGATCACCTAGGAAACAAAACTGTTTCCCCCCCCTCCCCTTCTTCAGAGGCGCTGAGCAGACAAGTTCCCACCGACTGCCTTGGGATATGTTGATGCTCAGCAGTTTTGAAAATCCAGTCATCCTAACCTAGATGCCTAAGGTCATTTTTGCAAGGGGAGGAGAGCTCTTACGTGGGCACAGGGGAGGGGTGAGGCTTGTTTCCTATCCTCTGTCACTACCACTGCTGGCGAGGTGGAAGCATGCATAGACTTTCCGCTCCTTCCAAAGCTTGGCTCTTCCTAGTTGGATAAGGACTGGTTACTGGGAGGGCCTGGACTTTTGGGGGCGAAAGCCCGCCCCAATAGCATTCCTTCTCCAGTTGTGGTGTAGACACCCACTCTGGAGCCAGTGCTGCAGGCAGCCATGTGTTCTTGAAACGTCCTGTGCTGCCTCCTACCTGCCTCCTCTGTCAGTGGTGACTTGAGGAGCATTGAGGGCTGGAGAGGCACAAGGGTGAAATCAGAGCTGCATTTTTAAGGAGATAGTATTACAAAGTACAATAGCAGAGTTAACAAAAGTATTCTCTGTTGGAAGTACAAGTCCTTCCTTTCTTTCTTTTTTCTTTCTCTTTTTTCTAACATGAAATGAGATAAAACTGTTATCAAATATGCCATCAAAGGGATAAAGGGCTTTGTAAAAATCTGAGGTATTTGAAGCTCTGCCAATGGCCGCAGTTGCTTGTGTTGCAGATTTTGCCTTTTTGCAGAAAAGTCAGGTTCATCAAGGATTACTTTTTTTTTTCTTTTTAACTAGTCCCCTGCCTTGCTCCCAGTAATTAGAGTGCCTTGAATCTGAAGATAGGTGTTTGTATAAAAAAATTATGTGGCAACTGAACGTGTTCCTTCTACCAACCCTTCTCTTCACAGAGTTGGGAAGGGAAATCTGTGCATAGAGGCTGGGTTTGAGGGCGTGGGGACCCTTGAAGAAGTTTCTTAAGCTTGCCTGCATCTTAGCAAAAGAAATGCTTCTATTGTCCTGCTGAATCTAATTGAGCCCAGGAATCCTGGAGCAGCAGCAGCAAAACTCCAGTGCAGCCTTTGAAATGTGTAAAAGCTCGAAACTTCAGACACTCTGGTTCCTAAGACTGTAATTTTTGGAATAAATTCTTGCATATTCCCCTGCAGAAATGCACTTTTCTTTGAGATTGTGGTGATAGTCTGTTTGCAATTACCAAGCCAGCCTTCCAGCTTTAGCTTCCATAGGACACAGCTTTTATGCTCGCCATTGTGACTTTCAAATGGCTTTTGAACAAAAGAATATCTAATGTGGCAAAGCTCTTCCTTGTACTAAAACTGTGTACACCAATCATTTTAGGTATTTTGGAAGCTCTACAGATAAAGGAGTAAACTTAATTAGTCCCCTCAAGTCTAATGCTGAAATTTCAGAACTTAAAAAAAAATTCTTTAGATGGGTAAATACTGTTGAGTTTAGTAAAAGCTTGAGATCAGCATTGCATGTATCAGTGTGACTGATCATGAGAGTCATCTTTGAATACATCTGACTGAGAAATACAGGAAAGGTAATAGGAGCTAGACCAAAATGTTAATCATACTGCACCTGAAAATTCATGCTTGTCTCTGAATATACATTGTTTGTGTTCTACTCTTTGAAGGAGGCTTTTCTTGGATGTCCCAGCTCAAGTCAGTAGGATTAAGAAGTCGCCTTGTCTTGACTACTTTAAAAGAGAAAGGAAAAAAAAAAAATCTCTTCCCATGTCAAGCTGCCCTCTAACACCATTTGTGAGAAATAGTTCTTGCATTAGAGGCCTTTATGCATCATGCAGGAGAGGAAGAAAAGAGAAGGGTGTGCTTGAAACGGATTGTTAGATTGGGCTTGTAGTTGTAATGGAGATTGGAAGTGTCAGAGGCTTATTAATAACTTATGTGGTTTGCTCTTGTCAGTTTTGATATGTACCCTTGTGAGTAATGGGCGTGGAGATGGTGGGCCATAAATTAATTGAAGTGATGGGAGGTTTGAGTAAGTTGCTAGGAAACGGGGCAGCAGACCAGCATAAAGGAACTGGAGTGCATCAGAAAGCTGTCCCTGCAGTAGCTGGCAATTCCTCAGTAAATTGAAACAAGAGTGATGATGATTTTAAGAAAGAAAAGCCAACCATGTAGGCTTTCTTCTTGCACTCATTTGGAGGCTTCAGTCACTTCTTGACAGGCAAACTTGGCTTATGAAGCCATATAGAAAAGCATGGAACAAAAGAATTTCCATGTTCCACTTGTCAAAGGCTGTCTCAACAAGTTTAGTTCCATGGTAGACACATGCTCCTTGCTGACATAAATCAAATCCCTTGCCTTTGTCAAAGAATCCAAAGTGTGACGTGTGCTATACCTTAAGGGAGCTGTGCATGAATTAACTAAGCCAAGCTTTGCACTAAACTTTGCTTTTATATGAAGAAAGATCTTTTGGGGGTTTGGCGAGACTGGGAGTAAGGAGGAGGTCAAACTGGGCGATTCCTTTGGTATGCACAGCTCTGATTTCAAATGGCTTGTTTATCCTGAAATTATGATCCTTGTAATTATTTAATATTGGGGCCAATTGCACCAACACACACCAGGAAACTACTGAGGTGGAAAAAAACCCTCCAGCATCTAAATGACTTTAGCATAAAATACAATTAAAAAGAGCTTTGAACATCTTATTTCAGTCTTATTCAACAAAATAAAATAGCCTTTCCCCTTTTTAATGACAAATCTTACTGCTACTGCTTCCTGAAGATGTAAAATGTTTTCTGGGTAGGCGTTGTTTTTCCTGGCTGGAAAGAGATAATAAAAGAACTTTAGTTTTTTTTAAGCTTTGTGAACTTTTTCCCCCTGTCTTGACACTAGAGGCTTCCAAAACACTAATCTGCAGCTGATATTAAAGTAACAGCCTTTTGAATCTGAGAGAAAAATATCACTTCATTCAACTGCTTCTTTTTAAAAAACAAACAGTAGGTCACAGGCATAAAACTAAAGCTTGGGTTTTTTAACTTTGTTTTTCACCTCCCTCCAGTTAACTTCTTGAAAACTTGCAGAAGCAAATGCTAGATATTGTTCGAGCTTTTCTTAAAGAATGGCTAATAAGTCATCTTGGAGCATGGACAGATGAGAAGTGTTTATAATAACAGAATGCATATTAATCAAATCCACACTGTGTCGTTTATTGTTGACTAATAATTGAAGAATGAATCTTCAGCACTCAGTGCAATGTTCTGCCTAGGATTGCTATCCAAAACAGAGCTGAGAGTATTAAGTGACATCTGAAGCATAATTAGCATCCACAAAGCTGTTTTTTCCCAGGACTGCAGACAATTCAGATGCATCCATTCGGAAGTTCTGGACTTCTTACATGTTCTTAAGAGTTATTTATGTTCCAGTCAGTTCAGAACTTCATCTTCCTGGTAAATCCATTTGACTATATTACCATAATATGTCTAAAAATAAACCCTCATCCTGCATGCTCCCAGAATTTTTGTTCTTGTTATACTAAAGGCTTGCTCCAGTTTAACTTCAGTGGCAGCTGGATTTGGCCTGGTGGTGAAGCTTATTCCTAAACTTTCTCAGCCTGCACACATCCAGCACTGTCAGCTTGTTTATGCAGCTGGAAGTCTGCAGGGCTGGAAATGAATTGCATAAAATTGATGCTTTATGCTTAAAATTTTAGTTAACTCAAGGGAACTTAGTGCTTCGTTGAAGGCTGGAATAGAAGTAAACTAGTTCTGAAGCTAGTAAAGCTGGGCCTTAGCTAGTTAAGTGAGGTGATGGGCCATCCAAGAGGCTTGTGCTCTTGTCCATGGCACTTAGCCCAACTCTGTTCTTAACTCTGCTGCCCTGCAGTACATGCAAAAACCTTAAGCTACAGTTCTTAAAAGTATTTCTGTGTAGATAATGGCTTTGAAAATTCAAACTATGCTTGACTTTGCATTTCTGCTGATGGATAGAAGACTTATGTGTGAATTCACACAGTCCTAATAATTTTAGCTTGTGATCCCTACGCTTTAACATGGGGAAAGATGTCAAAACTAGAAGCTGTTGTATTCATTTCTTGTTAGGCTGTGGAGCTCATGGTTCTGTGGTCACTGTTCTGCAGCATAAATATACTCATTATTCTTGTAGGATTCAGAAGAAACTGTAAAAATGGGGACAGAAGTGGTTAAAGTGGCTTGTAAATAGTCAGACTTCCAGAGTCCTTACCAGCTCAACCCAGTTCTTATGCACTTAGGTAAATAAGTAGAAAGGCTTCTTGTTCAGGCTTGCTCCATGCGAACCTGACTGTTTTGCTTGGCTGGCTACTAGGTATTCTCTCTATTAACCTTGCCACCCTTTTGTAACTGGTGCATTTAATTATCAGTGAGATGCTTTAAACAGGTAGGGGGACTGATAAGAGCAGGTAATCTGCTTGTTGGGGAAGGTTGAAAGCAACCATTGACATTTTGGCCTACCTGCTCCTCTTTGACAAGCGGGGCTCTGTGAGAAAATAACTCTGTAACTAGATAAGGTGCTGATTAAAATGCTGCTGTGGGATGATAGCTGAGATCACTTAAAATCATTAGTATAAAAAGAAAGAAAGAAAAGATGCTATACTCTTTTCTTTTTTTTTTTTTTTAAAGGAGGGGAGGAGGGAGAACCCCAAGTCTCCCCCCTCCATCCCAGTACATTGTTTGACTAATGCATGCTAGTTTTATGATTGGAATACATTGTAGTCCGGCCACCCAGACAGAGGCATTGACTGCTAATATTAACCAAGAACAATAGTGTGGCCATACTGACTGCAGGGAGGATTACAGAACATAATGGGGCCTATCCAAAAATAATGCTAATACAGGACAAGCAACAGGAAGCAGCAGTAGACTCAGCATTGCTCGGCTCCCAGACAAACCATGGACTTACTTCACACAATGGCAACTTCAGCACATTATGTATTCACAGGATACTCATTATTCCAGCAGGCTTGCCAGATCAGAGATCAGCCTGGTTTACTGGATGCTTAAGCGTATGCATAGTTTGGATAGCGGTACTTTTGTGTCCTTCATCATTTGGCAGGAGGGTGGCAGCTGTATCGCAGAGAAGGTCTTGACTTCAGTTACTGGCTTGCCTTGTGCCAAGGCAGAATGGGGGGGGGAAAGTCTCTCCTGGAAGCTGCTAATAGAGTTAAATTTGTTTTCATGTCTTCGTCTTTATATGGCAATGAAGTGTTTACTGGCACTAAGAGCAATGAAGGAACCACTCAAAATGAAGACTAAAGGAACGGTGTGCTCTGGTTTCATGTGGGCATATTCTGATGAGGCTCTTGGCGGGGCTGCCTGCTTGAGGCTCAGCCTAGCTCTTGAGCTCCCAGGCGTGAGATTGTTGCAGCTTAGACTTTGTTTATGTACACAGGGTTGAGAGAATAGAAGCTCTATAAGGTGTTGCCTTATCCCTACATAGGCTGGCCCAAAGAAGAGCTTCCTGATGATGTTGCATTCAGGGTTAAGAGGGTTAGGTTGTTTCCCTCCTCTTCCCAAACACATCTGTATCTCCTCTGGATGAACAACCAGTTGCCTTCAGCCCCTTTGAAGAGACATTCTGTTGTCAGAATTGACTGGCTGCCTGTGGCATGACGTTGTCACACCTGTATGGCATCATCGAGACTTGTCCTGTGGCAACAGGGGTACCCAGGTGAGAGTCCTGCTGACATTTAGAGGAAGTGGTTTTTTGCCTAGCTTTGACTCTGCTCAGAGATGCCCTCCTCCCTGGCCCTTGGGCACTTTGAAATATGCCTCAGCTTCCCTCTTCCCTATCTCACCATCTTCCAGCTGAAGGGAGGAGGGATTGCCGGAGCTCTTGGCAATTTACTGTGGACTTCTGAGACAGTGTGCCAGTCTCCTGGTCTTCTTCCCTAGGATGCAGGCAGGGTGCGAGCACTGTTCTCAAACTGGTCTTCACAGCTGCACATGGCTGGCAGAGCCTGAGGAGAACGTTGCTGGGCTTAACCTGCTCTCCTTGTTTGGCTGAGGAGGAGCAGGCGCAGCATTCGGAATGCAAACTTCCCACTGCATTTGTCTAGTCATGGTTTCACATGCTCAGCAAAGCTCTTGCATGGCTTAACCACAAGGATAGGAGGGAAAGAAGTTTGACTAGTTGCAGCCTCTTTCAAAAAGGAGGCAGTTCTTTTGCTAATGAGCCTGATGTTTTAGTCTTGCTCTGGCCCACTGACTTGCAGAATGCCTTTAGAAGCCAAAGTACAAAACCACCTCTTTTGGGTGGATGTCTGGATGAAGGGAGGGAAGAAGGTAAACAAGCTGAGAACTTTAAACACCTTCTGCTTATCTGGAGCTGCTAGTATTTAATTTAAATAACCAGAAAAGAGGTTGCATTGCCCTTTCAGACCCTTAAAAGGGATGGTTTCCGATGGATTTCAGGGTCTTTTCTCATGTCTTTCTTGAGTTGTATTATCAATGGATCAAGACTCAGTCATGATGTGTTGTCATTGCAGAAAAGAGCCCTTGCACAGTGGTTCTTTCCTTGGTTTTTGGAGTATGAGCTTAACCACTTTCATCTTCTCATAGCTTAACTCATAGGAGATTTGCTTAACTTTGCCCATGCAGTCCTCTGGGCTGATCAGACTGTGGATGTTCTGCAAAGCATTGCTGGCTTGCTGCTCTTTGAAGCTGCCTTTCCTCTTGAGCCAGAATCCCTGCCTTCTGGTCAAGCTCAGGTTTACAGTGGCTAATTGGGTGTGACTCTGGAAAGTTCACTGTTGCCTCATTGCCTAGGACATTGCTTTGATGGAATAAGGTGCATGATGTGGAATTCTTCTGTCTGGATACATATATATTTATTCAAAGATGGGCAGAGGTCATCTATGGGCATGGGAAAACTTAAACCTCCACGCTGTAAGTAGTCATTCCTGAGATATCTGAATTGTTGATCTATAGAGTGGGGATGATATGCACTTTTAAAAACTCTCAACAGTGCAGTCCTTACACAGAACTGTTTTTTGAGGAGGAGGAGGGGATTGGCTTGAGGCATGCAATAGTTGGACTGGGGGGAGCTTGTTATAGTTGTGGGGCTGTGCTGTGGGTCTCCGTGTGCCTTTTGTTTAGAAGTGTCCCATCCCGAACACAAAGTCTTGTCCTTTCTTTGCCTCGTGCTGAGAGGGACAGAACCAAAAGATTAAACTGCCAGTCTTTGTATCATCCCTTTTCAGGACAGGCATTCCTCATTTAAAATATTCAGATGAGGTGAGGGGGGCACATAGAAACAAGGGAATTGCTGGGGTAGGTCTATTCCCCCTGCATTTTGATTCCATCCAGTTAAGCGGCAGCGTCTCCTCTCTTTAAACAAACTCCTGTGCCCTGTTGGAAAGTGGTCACACAAGTATCTAGCAACAGTAGCACTTAAAGCTAGGATCCAGCCTTTCCTTTCCTTAAGGGCTAGGTGTGTTGGTAAACAGTCCTGAGAACCAACAGGGAACTGTTGCTATGAGTTTAGACAAAATATCTTCCAAAACAATTATGCAAGGCCGAAAGGAAAACATCCTTAACTTTATTGGAAGTAGTGCTAGTTGCCATCATTCATTCTCTAGATCATAATATTTTTGTCAAGCTTGTACTAACATGTTGTGCTTGTGCTTCTCGGTGTTGGTAATTAAACCAGTGAGGAAGCACCCAAGATAGTGTAATCTATATCTGTAATATGGTTTAGGAGTTATATTCTGGTTTTGTTTGTTGGTTTGTTTGGGTTTTTTTGGTTCGTTGGGGTTTTTTTTGTTTGTTTGTTGTTTTTTACCTCTGACTTATGTAAGGACTTCTTTCTTAAATCTGCCTTAAACAGAGTTAATTGATCGTGTTGTGGTTTATTTTCAGAGTTTCTTTCAAGGTCACAGACTTGCTCTAGAATAGTGACAACATGTAACTTTCATGAGATATTAACCAAAAAAGGTTTGGGCCAGTGGAGCCTCTGCATCGAAGTTGAGGCGCGTGTCTCGGCTTGCTCAGCTCTGCTTACTTTTGGAAGCATTTTCCCACAGTTATCAGTGCACGAAATGGAATCCTTGTCTGCTTTGAATATGAAACATATTTAGGCTGTATTGCACGCCGGTGTCCAGCACAAACTAGGTTTTCATTCAGAGGCTGCATGCTGTGTCCAGTCGTGAGAAAGCAATGTGCTTCAACTTTTTTTTTTTTTTCTTCTTTTTTTTTCCCTCTCCTCTTAAGGAATTTAAGGTCTGCCTTACATTTGCACCTTGTAGCAGTTTACTCTCAGCACTCTTATTTTGGCTTCTGTTACAGAAAAGGTGTTAAGTGCTGCAAACCACAACTGAGCAGACTGACCTGAGCACAGATACAATTAAGAAGAAATAAACCTTATGATACGCAGCTCCTATGGCAAAGCATCAACACCCTTTGTGGAGAGTTATTTGTTCTATTATTCTGCTCACCAGAAAGAAGTTATATTTATCGCCTTATTTATAGTTGTTGTTATACTTTTACTTTTCAAGTCATATTTTTCTTGGTTTTCCTCAGCTCTTTTTTGAAGGGGGGCAGTGTGATATTTTGGTTGAATTTTGAATCATTCCGTAAGTTTGGGTATGGCTGGCTAAATGGCAATCTTGAGAGATACAGCCTGGATAGTATCTCGGAGTAGAGCTTGGGAAGGAGAAGATGTTTTAATGGCTCTTGTTCTCAAGTTAGGATTGAAGATAAAGGTGGCTTAGATGTAATACCTGGCGTCTTTCCAACCCATGGAGTCACTGGAGCTCATTTATACTTATGATTATTATTACTGGAGTGCTGGCAAGCTCATTGGCAGATTAGTGCATCTCTAAATGTGACACGGGGTGGGTAGCACGGCTTCCCCTTTCCCTGCTCTTCCAAATAGTCTGATCTTTGCCTTTGTTTTACAATGCTCCTCTCTCACCCCACCCCCTTCCCATATCCATCAGCTCTTCCCGCAGTTACCTGATACTTGTGGGAGCTGCGATGGCCCTCATGCAGACAAAGCTTTCAAAGGGGGTGCTGAAAAGCAAAGTCCCGAGAGGTTGCGCTGTCAAGGCAGAGCACAGTAATCTTAGCAACACTTCTTGCTTTCAGGATGGCTGGGGGAAGGGACACCAAGGCCACTTTTCCCTAACTAAAATTCTTTTGAAGCTGTTTTTGAGGGTGGGGATCTGGTTTTGGGTTTTTTTGATGCTGCTCTGCTAGCCCAGTGTTCTGTCTTGTGTGTGCAGTTATTCCACACACACTTTATTGTGGCTAAACAGCAGAGTGTCAAAGGCTGTACTTCCCAGTTAAGTACATAAGATGCATTAATGATGACAAAGATGAGCTATCCAAGGTGAAAGGTCCCTAAGTCAGACTGGATAAGGTAGCTTACGGGGCTTCAAGAAGATCATGTTTGTCTCAAGTATAATCTATTACCTATTTATGTTTTTAAGTATTCCACTTTAGGGCAGAGACCAGGATTTTCCTTTTTAATTAAAATTGTTGTAGTGTTTTGTTTATTTGTTTTCTTACAGTCACATGTGGCTTTGAAACTAACTCTTATTTCTCTTTCGCAGAGATCCTACACATTGCTGGTTGAGGCATGGGATTACAATGATAACTCTACTAGTAAGTATTCATTCCTCTGGTTTACTTGGTTGGGACACCTTGATCTCCTGTCTGCTGAAAGGCCTGTGGTAGTATAACCAGCATGCAGTAAAGTGGAGCCTGAAGAGAGGGAAAAGCTTCCCCCAGACGATTGGGAACACCTCCTCCAGGCTCTGCAGCAGCCTGGCTCCCTCCCATTGCCTGTAGAGGGTGAGCAGCTTGCTCACCTAGGCACCAAGGGTTTTGTGCCTAAAAATAGATGCTGTTAATTCCCTTTCTCCTTAGGGAGAATAAAAGCCAAGGGGTTTCTTCAGGGGTTTTTGTTTGGATTTTTTAAATTTTATTTTTAATTAGGAGTGATATTCAGAAGCCTAAGTCTTGTTGACTTGGGAGCTCTATATGAACCATGTACTTCTCAAAACTGAACATGCTATTTAAAAAAAATAAAAATCTCCATAAGACTTGGTGTAGGTATTTATGTAATGACTGTAGATTGGAAACAGGAGTGACTACCAGCTCTTCCTTGGGAGCTGGATGTCTAGGGATTTACGTTCAGGGGCTGAAAAATATTTACCAGACACCATCTGGTAGAGCTGGCTGGAAATCAAAGGTGGGAGTCTTTTGCCTGGAATGTCTTTGGTTGGGTTCAGAAACTTTCTACTAAGCTTTTCCTGTTGGCTAGAGGAGGCTGGATAGAGTCTCTTGGCGTATGAGCCGTTCTGGCTATTGCCTACTCTTACTGAAGAAGGTGGGTGAAATTAGCTCTATATTCAGTCTAAGGCTTTAATAATGTGTGGTAAAAGCCACAGCAGAAAGCATGACTCTGAACTCATAAACCTTTTGTTGATGCAACAAGTCGTTTCCTTCACCAGGGAAGCAGCAGCACTGTGGCCATCATACATAGATCTCATAACAGCTTCTTGCAGTCTGCTTTGGAATGCCAGGCAGGAGATGCACAGTAATGGCACAGACTTCATGCTTCACAGAAGAGAAACGTGCATAGTGCTGTGGGTTTATGTTTTAATTGGTAAAGAGTTGGGAATGGCCTTTGAGTCTGGGAAATTTTCTGCCCAGATCTGCTTTTTTTTTTTTTTTTAAATACCCATGGGATGTCCTGTTAGTTCTTAGATCCAGAAAAGAAACTGTCCATTGCAGATGATTCATGTGACTGGTCAGTGATAGTCATGGTTTGCTTTACAACTGGCCATGTTCAGCACTGCTGCAGTACCTGTGATTTTAGGCCCTACCCCATGGGACACAGTCATGGAGTGGTGGTTGGGAAGCTTCTTGGCACTTGACTATGGAGTGTTGTATGGCGGAGCAGAAAATAGATGGCTGCAGCAGCAGGGCTGTATTGAAAATGGAAGATGCCTGAATTCAAAATGAAGGTCTTGTTTACAGTGGGATCTGAGAGTTTTTTCAGACTGGGTCTCTGCCACTTTTACTATTATTAGAGCTCATCTTTTTTCATGAAACAACTGCATTTCCAAAGCTACACAATGAACCCTTTCTTTGCTTTCATGTTTTGGAAGTACAATTGTCTTCAGACAAAATTGCCTCATTTCTCAGCAGTGCATTTTACCAAGTGCAGACATGTTCTTGCATATGTTCCTGATTTGCATTCCTGCTCCAGCTTTGCTGTCACACATCCATCTGTAGGTCACTTCAGTCACTGCACTGCACAAAGCTCTTCCTTTGTACTGCACAGCTTCTCTTGCAGTCAGTGTTCCCAGAGCTGAAGAAGTCTTGAAGAACTAGTTAAGGAAATCATTAGAACTGAACAACTGTCATCATATAAAGTGATGAGTAATTCTTTTGATGTCCAGGATTTTCTTTTACCCTAATTACCACTGAATTGTAAGGACCCTGTGAGAGCTCTCCAGAACAAAAAATGAAAGTGGGTTTAGTAGGCTTTGTGTAACTTCTCAATAGTTCTAGCATCCTCTGATCAATGCAGTTGTTAGGAGATCCTAGAGTGGATGCTTCCTTCCCCCCTCTACATTCCACTCCTCCTACGTTCCCTTTACCACATACTCTCTCTTGTCTCATTTCCAAGAGTGGCTTGCAGTTAAATTTTGGCCCTGTTGAAGTTCATGAGAATCGTGCTTTGTTGAAGCCAAGATTCAACTTAAATGGTTTTCTTACTCTGATTCTTGTCTAGATGCCATCGTGCTACTGTCGCTTCATACATAAAGCTAATGGGGCTGACATTGCATCTCAAACTATGTCAAAGAGCTATTGTAAATTACTGGTATCGGTTGCATGAGAATTC
The DNA here is from genome assembly GCA_013401335.1 of Brachypteracias leptosomus. Classification (NCBI taxonomy): domain Eukaryota; kingdom Metazoa; phylum Chordata; class Aves; order Coraciiformes; family Brachypteraciidae; genus Brachypteracias; species Brachypteracias leptosomus. The sequence goes on along the minus strand of VYZX01016977.1, from coordinate 70,452 downwards.
CAGCCGGGCATGAGAGACTTCAGCACAATGTAAACCAAGCCAGAGCTGGAAGTTGTCTGAAACAAAGACTTTCAAAAATAACTGTGGTGTCCTTGGCCACCCAAACTGCTTAGAGGAGTCTGGGCTTTTTTGTGTTTGCTTCCTGATGATGGGTTGTTAACATTTCCAGAAACTGGACCTCTGAAAAGCAAAGGTGGGCAGTCAAAATAGCTCATTTCCCTGTGCCTAGAACCTCTGATACAGTTGCCCATGTTAAAAAAGGCAGATTGTTAGCTTTGAAGTGTAGCCACAAAAAGAATGAAACCACCAAAATCTGTGACAGTGAAGTGTAGACTGGAAGCTCTAGACATAGAGAAGGCTTCTCTCTTCATCAATTTCTAATTGGTTAATGTTTCCTCTAACCTTTCTATCAAAGCATGGGATTCTGAGTCAGATGATGTCAGGGGAGGTAGGAAGATCGTTTTCTCTCGAGCCCGGCTGGTTACTTCTCTTTATTTACTTAACCAGTCTGCTCCTTTGGCATTGCTTGCTGTAAAACTTCGAGCATTGTTGGTGCGGGCTAAGAATGGAAGAGCTGTTGCAATGCCTTCCCTGCAGTCTGGGTCAGCAGGCTTGTGTAAGTGCCTACTGACAGGTGGGGATAGGGAAGGGTGGAGGAATTTCTGCACAAGAAGGAACATGCCAATACTTCATTGTGAAAACTGTGGGTTGATGGCTAAAGGGATCTCATGTCTGCGAGACCTTACTTGAATTTAAATGTATGGTGGTAGCTTTATAATGTGTATCAAATAAAGGGTATTTTAGTCATGATCTGATGTGAAATCGCAGCTGGTTTTCATCTGGGCCTTTAAAAAAAAATAGTCCAGTGGACTAATGAGGATGTTTCCATTTGAGTTTAGCCTGTGGTTAAGGGCTCAAAAGAGGCCTGGAATGAGATGTCATAGATGTACAGCAAGGACATGCTTCCTAGTGAGCTGGCAGATAGGGGAAGAGTGATAGAGCAGAGGCAGGAGGAAAGATCTCCTTTCCAAGGCGACTGTTTTTCTGGTGCCAAGGACTGAAATAGCTGTCAGTGGTATGTTCCCAACGGAGAACAGGAAGAGACTGGGAAAGCAAGAGTGTGGAGGCAGGGGGGGAGATGGTTTGCAAAACTAAATTGAGTGTCATTCCCCTTTTCTTTTGCCACTTCGAGGAGAAAAGGCTGGAGTTGTTGTACTCCCAAGAAACAGGATGTCTTTATGCACAGCCTCGGTGTTTGGGAAGTGCATTTGCTTTCCAGCTGCACTGTAGATCGGGGTGTAATCTTGGCAAGTGCAGCAAAGCCATCCCCAGCACGCATGAGTGGGACTCTAATCGCTTGACTAGCCCCATTCAAGGCACAGAGATATGCATCTGCTTAAGTACCTCTTAGAATTAGCCAGTAATCTTGTTGATGAGATCTAAGAGCCTTACACCTGCACAGTACAGGACATGATATTGCTCTGGATATACCAGTATGGAAAAGTCCTGAGGCATCTACCTGACTTGTGAATGGTGCTGAAATTAATAAAGGGCTGCGTGCGTTTGAAAGTCTTACACATAGATGTGGGGTTGGGGGCTTAGTGCCAGTGAATAATAAAAACTGATTTAAATGGAAAACAGCACAGAACCAGAAATACCAGAAGGTGAATAAGAAGTTGTTGCCCTTAATTTCACACTGTAAACACTTAATGAATGCTGTAGTCTCAAGCCAAGAATACCCCCAAAATGGGTAAATGCTTACAGTGTCTGTGTACTGACACTCTTCTGTGGTTGTGCAACAAGTGCTTTGACTTAACTTTATTCAGAACTGCAGGCGGGATCTGGTGGTGAATTGATAATGGGGTTATCCCAGGCTTGAGAAGCCTGCTTGAAAGTTCTTTCGAAAGCTACAAATCAAAGGTCCTTAGCAATACATTTAAAAACATTTTAGATGAAAAACTGCCCATAAGATGACAATCTTAAGATTGATGTAACAACTTCATTAGTTTTCAGCTCTGTCTTGTGTAAAATGCCCAGATTTTCTCTTGTAATTGTTGGAAGAACAAGATGAACATGAGTACATTTTAGTTCTTAACACTGGAATGTGTCAGTACTTCACACTCTAACACATCATTGGCAAACTGCCCATCTACCTAAAATTTTTCTGTCACTGGATTATACTCCCATATACAGAACAGCGTAGCCTGCTACTTGTTTTTGTTGTTGTACTATGTCTGCAAGGATATTGTGGCTGGTTTATGACAAACTTGCACTCGGCAGTCAAGTGCTTGCTAGCAGCAGGTTGTAAGGCAGTGTCAGATCATTTAAGTCACAAGACCTGGACTACAAAGTGAAATACCACAGATACATACAATGTTCCAAGCTCATGTGAAATATTATTTCCAGCCATAATTTAGACCGTTGTAAGGCTCTAAAAGACAGAAGATTTTTGCTGGAACTAAAAGTCCAGTACAAAGTCTAAACTTTGAAATGCCCTATAGAGAGAAGGGGGATCTCTAGCACATATACACAGTAATTTGAGTTCTCTGCTTTGAGCTCTGGTAGCCTCAAATTTTTAGTGGCAGGTAGCATCTGAGGAGAGAACTTCCAAGGTATTTCTCAGCCCAAACCTGGTGAGATCGTTGATGTTGTCTCAGTACACCAGAAGGCTGCAAACCTTTCGTGGTGCTTATGTTCAGTTTGGAGACATTGCTTTATTAGGCTATTGTATTTTGTAAATGTTCCAGTTAAAACAACAGTGGTACTATTAATGGAGAAGCCTGGAAAACCCCATTATCTACCAGTCTATTGGAGTTAGAAGTAAAAGCTGAATTTTCTTTAATCACGAACTGTATGATTCTTATAGGATGTCCTTACAGTGCAAAAGAGATAAGTGATTGGCAGCAACCTAACAATTCCTTTTGATTTCCAGCTTTGTTCAGTTTGATAATGCTGCGTGTGTGTTTCAGTTAATGGTTTGTAGCTCCAGGGCAGCCTTATCTTACTCTTTAAAACAGAAAATTAATAAAACCAACTGGCTGCCTCAGAGTCTTGCCTGCGAAGCTAGAAAGCTGTGATGTGGGAGATGATGACACCTAAACCAAGTTTTAACCCTGCCATCTCTTCTGACTTGTAGATCCCGATCGCATCATTGAGAAGGCATCTCACTCTGGCATGATCAACCCAAGCCGGCAGTGGCAGACTTTGAAACATAATGCAGGAGTTGCCCACTTTGAATATCAAATCCGTGTGACTTGTGCAGAACATTACTATGGCTTTGGCTGCAACAAGTTTTGTCGACCAAGGGATGACTTCTTCACTCACCATACCTGTGACCAGAATGGCAACAAAACCTGCTTGGAAGGCTGGATGGGACCAGAATGCAACAAAGGTTTGTGGTGAACGCTCAAGTCCCCGGTGATCAGCAGGCTTGGATAGGATGTGAGTGCATCGTATCCAGGCTGCAATTCAGTGGTCAGTTTGTGCAGACCACAGGGCTAAGGACTGATGGGACAGGGACTAACTCTTTACACAGAGAGCTAGGGGCAGGAGAGGACTAGTTTCTGCCTTGTTTGAAAATCTTGGAGATGTCTGACAAGAACTGGGCACTTAGCAGATGTATTCTTGCTCTGATTATCCACATCTTTGCCCTTGGGAAGAAAACCCAGCCCTCTGACTTCAATGGGAGTTCTGCTGCTGACTTCAAAAAGGATTTCCCCTTTGGTGCAGAACTTCAAGACAAGCAGGAAGGAGAGACTTGTTTTAGAGCTGACCTGGCAAGTGGAAAGCTTTGGTGTTTGAGAAGTCCCAGGCTGTTTGTTCCACCTGAGATGTTTAACATGTTTATTAGGGAATGGCAACTTCCTAGGTAATTTCAGAAGGAGAATGCAGGATTCTGAGTAGGAACAGACTGTCAGCATGTCTTGCTGACTGAGTTTACCCACAAGTTTAATTGATCCTCATCTTAATATCCTCTCTGTTGGGACATAGGGCTCAAAAGTAAATCCGGAGTAGTTAAAAGTTGCTTTTGATTAGATGTAGAGCCAGGGAGAGAGAGCCAGCTCACCTGCAACAGGCGGGGAAAGGAAACCTGTGGACTCAAAGTGACTTGAGCTCTCTGGGGAGAGAGCATTTTTCTTGCATAAAAACAACTCTGTGAATAGCATTAGGGACAGTTCCTCTGCAGAGCAAGCTGATAGACTTCCTACCACAGGGAGCCACCTACCTTGGTTTTCCTTCCAGAATTGATAGGAGAGACTTGTTCAAACCTCAGATTTAGTAGGATGACAATGCTGGTTAGAGATTAAAACATTCCCACAAGTGTGAAGGTGCAGGAAGCAGGCGGTGTGCTGATACTCTTCTTTTTTTGTTTTAACAGCTATTTGTCGTCAGGGATGTAGCCCCAAGCATGGTTCTTGCACAATTCCAGGAGAGTGCAGGTAAATGCTCCCTCTCCCTCCCTGTTTCCCCCCACCCCTCAAAATAATTAAACAAGGGATGTTAAATATAATAGGGTTGGGGAGGGGAGAGTGTTTTTGGAGTCATCATTTTAACCAAGGCACATTATTCATGCCGACTTGCCCAGAATAAGGGGGGAGCAGGCTTTTAATGCACTGATAATTTTAAGAAGCTTTTGGGTTGTGAAATGGTGGCACTGGAAGGGAGGGGAGGATGGAATAAATCGTGTGAATGCTGCCTAATGAGCACTAACTAATTGTTCCTGCATAAATAGTGCAAATGTTTTGTGGGTATGTTGTTTTGTTGTTTGTTTGGTTTTTTTTTTTCCATCAGCCTGATTAATAGGCTTTTTCAACTACAATTCTGAAGTACAGTGTGGCTTTTCTCTCCTCTTCTCCCTTTCACTGTTTCCCCCTTCATCCCTCCCACCCCCTGGTTTCTTCCATCAGTAGGCAAAAGTCAAGCATTCTTTAGAACGGGATTAGTTAAATCTCTGGGTTCCTTTACCATTGTGAGCCAGGCTCCGAGTGCTGAGAGGTTAATAGCTGGGATGAAATCTTGTCTGTAGTCTCTGATTGATGCAGAATTTTGCTCCTGTGCTTTGAAGTCTGTTCTGTCCTGGCAAGGAGACAATGAAAAGCAAGAGTTTATTCATAACCCAACGACTAACTACATGGAATGCCTCAAAATATACAGCATATATTTGCAGCACAGCAAAGTTTTCTCACTTACTAATAGAGGGTTAATGGATATTAAATGTGGACATTCTTTACCAACAAACTGGTTGTAAGCTGCTTCATGTAACCCTTTCTCATATCTGTTTACATGCAATAGGGCTTCTGAGGTTACAAAGTGTTGATATTGATCCTATGTAGAAAGGGTTAAAAGTGAAGCTTGGGTATTCACAAATAAAACTCAGAAGTCTGAAGGAACAGAAGATTAATTTATGTGCCTAACGTATATATTGGTGGAATCTCTATTGCTGGAAATTTGCATGAAGCAGACCGTAAGCTTAGTTCAAAAAAGAATGAAATCTGAGGCATCTGACAGACTATATAATGCCAGCCTAAACAGTCACAGAGGTCCCTGTTATCTGTGCTTCAAAACCAAAAAATAAATCACCAAGGAACATGCTGAAAATAAGGTAGGAAGTAACTTCTTGTCCTCCACGAGAGGCAAAGTGTAAGTCAAGCTGTAGGGTGGACTGTTGTAGGATGCTCAGGGATTTTAGCGTTTAGCAGTACTGATACAAGCTGGTTAACCCCCAGAACACCAAATCTAAATCTTTTTTTAATTAAAAAAAGAAAAAAGCCTAGCAAGGAGTAGGAAGTATGGGGGGGCCAGATGGTGAGAGGAGCATATCAGTCAAGGCTACCAGTGATTTGTGCTTCTGTCATCAGAATAAACATGCCTTGTAGGGGTTGCTGTCTCCTAGTCAGAACAACAGGCTTTGTTTCCAGATTTTTTTTTCTTCCCTTTCTCTTTCTAAGTCTCTTACCTCCCACTCACTGCCCAGACATGCACTGGTGCTCTTATTTACTTAAGGTGCAACTTTCCCACACTTGATTTGCATAGTCTTGAAACAATGCTGTCCTCCTGGTGCTTTCAGATAACTTCTGCTTGCCAAGTTAGACCAATATCTTTAAAGTGAACACAGAAACAAGATTTTATTTTCTTTTAAGTTGTGATGAGTCATATAGCCTCTATGTTATAAATGCAACAGAGTTTAAAAATAACATCCCAGCAGAAACTGCTCTGGGTTCTGGTACAATAGACAACGTGCAAACATTCTTAAAATATCCTTTTCCCTTTTGATGAGAGTCACTTTCTTTAATGCCGGGCAGCCAACAAAACCATATTTACTCATGAATCACTGGACAAGGAAAGTTAGCTTTCAGTTTCTCATGAGAAACTGCTGCATACATATTATTAAACAGGAATTATTACTAGGAATCTTTTTCTGGAATTGGTATCTAACTTTGTTTTTAAATGCCAATAGCCTTATCCAGTTTTGTTTGTAGCACTTTGAAGCTGATGTTTGAAGAGAGTCGTATCTTTGGCTCTAAAGCTCATGGCTTTTTTTCTGTGTTGTTTTTTTTCTTTTTAATTACTTGTTTCTCCTTCCAAAGACCAAACAAAAAACTCAAACCCTTTGATTTGGCAGAAAGGAATAAAAATCTCAATTTGGATACCTGTTGTTACAGGTGAGGTCCCTTAGTTTTGCTTGTGTGCAAGCTCACAAGCAAGTTGCTTTGAATGCAGAACAAATTAAAAGGGTCTGTTCCTAAATTTTGATCTTTCTGCATCCTTATTATATTCCCTATACAGAAGGAATTTCCAAGAGCTACTTGAGAGAGGTTGTTTTGCCTGATCTGGTTTTCTTTCATGTTCTTTGCACACAAAGACACATAAGTTGGACAAGCATGGGGTTTTTTAACACAAAAACTAATAAGAATTTCCCATTGACTTTTGAATAGGCTGCTATTGAAATAGCTATTAAAAAAAAGTTAATTAGGATGCAGTTTGTCACCTGAGATTTTTAGAAGGGAAGTCAGACTTAGTGCTCGCTGCGTGCGATTGCCCAATGGATAGATCCTTCAGGCTTTTTCCCATGAGAAGAAATTGCCAGCAGAAGAATGGTGGGGGGTTTTATAAATAGAAAGCTTAGCTGACTTCAGTGCAGATGAGGTTTGTTTTCATAATTTAGTGACAGCTTAGTGCATAATTGCTGCTGATCAATTACTCTCAGGACCTGTTAATGAAATACAGTACCTCAACAAACCCTTGCTTTTCATTTTCAACTTGTTTTCCTTGTTTCTATCTATAGATCCACTTTAATTTGAAGAATCCTTGGTCTGCCTTGCTAGTGAGAACTCAATGAAAGCTATAAAATGAGCTTTCCCCTAAGGGGGCTTCACTTTAAAAGAACATCTTTAAGTACAGAATTCAGGTAGCTCATTGATAGTGGCAATAAATAACTTAAATAATACTAAATTCTTCTCCAGACTTGAAATTAAAGTTTCTCAGAATCAGATATGTTTTAGTTCTTCCCTGAAAAGGGGTTAATGTAAATCAAACTCTAAAATCCACTGACAACTGATCTTGTTTGAACACATGTAAAATCCTGATGTGTGCTGTTTCCTTTCATCTCATACTGTGGCCCGTACTTGTTGTGCATCTTCTACTTCCGAATCGGGTTAACTTCTGATGGAGCAGAGACCTCCTCGTGCTTTGCAACTGCCCTGCCCCAGGCTCAGAGCTGGTGTTTATGGTTTTGTTTGTCTTCCCGCAAACCCAGCGTGGCTGAAATGCCTGGAACCTTGTGTGCATGAGGATCTTGGGATAACTACTGTTCCCACTGACTTTTTCTCCCCCCCTTCAATTTATAAAGCGCCCTGTCAAAGTCCAGAGATTGATTTGTAGTGCACACCCACCCTCTCTGCCACATTTGTGTGAGGCTCCAAAGAGTATTATTGTGCTGAATGGCCTCATGCTGGTTCTCTCAGAACAGTTATTCTTTTGTCAGGAGGCCGGCTACAGAGACCTTGGCAAAACTACTAAAATGTTTGTTTACAAGAAACCATCAAACAAACCTTGAATAGCTTCTCCCCTCCCCTCATCCCGCCCTCCTCCCCCACCTCCCCAGTCCTTCTCCAAGCTTTGGAGTCCCACACTCACATCCACACAGAGCAATTCTAACGGGTTTTTGTTTTGTTTCCTTGTCCTGATTTTTTTTTTTGGTGTGTTTTTTTCTGTTTTAACCAAAGGTGTCAGTATGGATGGCAAGGCCAGTACTGTGATAAGTGCATTCCACACCCAGGATGTGTCCATGGCACTTGCATTGAACCATGGCAATGCCTCTGTGAAACCAACTGGGGTGGTCAGCTCTGTGACAAAGGTATGCTAATCTTATGGATAGCCAAGTGTAACACTTGCTCAGTCTGCCAGTGTGAAAATTCAAGGAGAGAGTGGACACAAGGCTGAGCGAGTGAGCCTCTTGAGATACGGTGGGAGTGGGTTTTGTCCTTTAGACTCTTGGTATTGTCTCCTCTGCTCTTCAGGCATTATTAGCTTAAGTCCTTAACCTTTCCTGTCCTGCTCTCATGTCTAGATGCATTCTGGAAAGGCTCTAGAATAATGGAACAAAGCATGGACTTGGTGATGGTTGGTTCTGTTACTTTTCAACCACAGCTTTAATGCTCCTCACCTCTTGCAGATCTGAACTACTGTGGAACCCACCCTCCCTGTTTGAATGGTGGTACCTGCAGCAACACTGGCCCTGATAAATACCAATGTTCCTGCCCTGAGGGCTACTCAGGACAGAAGTGTGAAATCGGTAAGTGTTTGATGCAGCTGCCACTTGGTAGTTAATTCTTGCCGGCTTTTAGTGGCTGGTTTTGGGTATATTTATGAGGTTGGGGAAAAGTCAGTTTCTAATACTAATTATGATGCCAGGGCTAACTACAAAGATGCAGGCTTGCTTGTTCATGCTTCATCATGAACAGTTGGTATCTCTGAACATCAGCCTCCGGCTCGCCTGAGAGATCACGGCAAGTTCCCTGGTCTGGCTCTGACTCAAGCAGGTGCGAGTCAGCGCATGGATGAGTTTAGCAGGGAAGGTGACATCCTGCTGGCCAGGAGCTCTTTGGTCCACAGCTCCCACAGGCATGCAATACATCACCAGGAATGATGGTGTGTCCAGAGGAGCATCTGTGGGGAGCAGGGGGTGGCTGCTGGCGTTATTGCTGTAGTTCCCCCCGTGATGTGTTTGTGTCCTGTCCGGCACAGCGGAGCACGCCTGCCTCTCCGACCCTTGTCACAACGGAGGAAGCTGCTTAGAGACGTCTACAGGATTTGAATGTGTGTGTGCACCTGGCTGGGCTGGACCAACTTGCACTGATAGTAAGTCCTTGTAAAATTGTATTAAAAACGTGCTAGTTTGCTGGTTTAGATCAGTCTTTCTGATCCCTGATAAAGTTGCAGGGCAGCCTCTGCTTGTACCGAGGTTTTTAAGTGCTGGGGAAAGACTGGCCAATGGCTTCTTGAAAGAAGCAGAACACTGAACTTCTCTAGCATTTGGGCAAGTTGTTTAAAATACTATTTAGAGAAACTTGCAGGATCAAAATCTGACTGTCACTTGCAAAAAGGTCACAGGTGTAAAGTTCTTCCCTGGTGCTTTGAACTCCCTCTCACACTACTATTATTTTTAAAGGAGGCTTTTGCTGAAATCAGAGTAGACCTAGAAATTCCAAGGAGAAACCTTGTTTTATTTTCCTCAGGGCAAATCCCAGCAGCAGGAACTATTGATCGTGTTTGTCCATTACTGCCATTGCTTGTTAACAGAGCTAAGCCTCTCCTTCTTCTGCCTTGCAGATATTGATGATTGTTCTCCAAATCCCTGTGGTCATGGAGGAACTTGCCAAGATCTAGTTGATGGATTTAAGTGTGTTTGCCCACCTCAGTGGACTGGCAAAACGTGCCAGCTAGGTGAGAACTGCTTTCCTCTTCATCCAGTGTTGCTTGGGAGTGGGAGATAAATGCAAGAGGGGTCACAGTCAGCAGTTGTGCCCTCTGCATTAAGCATGTTTATTGTTCCAAAGCCTATGGACATATTCTGGTACACCAAGAATATTCAGTGTCAGGGTTTGCAGGACTGGGGTCTAGGACAGTCACAAAGCATCGAGTGGCTTCCTTCCATCGTTTTGCTGATGCATGCTGGCAGTTGAAGGAAATAGTTAACTAAACCAAAGAGACATACTTGAAACCTTAAATGAAGTGGGAAGGGTGCATGTGTGTGCCTTCCAGTCCCGCCCCCACATTAAATTTCTTCCTTCAGCCTGTGAGAAAGTTGCTGTATCTCTTCAGCCATGTCAACTCCTCCAGACCAAGGAGTTCACAGCTGGGTTCCAAAATGTGGATGATCTCAGGAAGAATGAGCTGTCTGCATTCTTTACGCAACACATTAATCCCAATGACCAGGCTGCAGCACTCCTTCTGAACGCTCAGCTGAGATGTGTGTGTGTGGGGGGGAGGTGTTGCTCTTAATGAGCAGCTCGGTAATTATCAAATAATTAGCGTAGCCTGTACGTTCTAATTGCAGAGAAATTGAAAGAGACTTGAGAGGCTGAGTATGATTGACTTTTGTTCGTTCAAGTCACGCTAATCCACACTGTAGATTACCAGTTCCTTTTAGATTTGAATGAACTGCTGCTGATTGCTGTGAAAACTGTAGGCTGGTTTGTTCCCTCTCCCCCTGCCCTACAAGCCCTGCATTTGGCCATTCACATTGTTTTTCAGATGCGAATGAATGTGAGGGCAAACCCTGTGTCAATGCCAACTCCTGCAGGAACCTGATTGGCAGCTACTATTGTGACTGCATTACTGGCTGGTCTGGCCACAACTGTGATATAAGTAAGTGTCTATATCCTGGGGTTTATGAAAGGCCAGTTGTGTGTGGGTATATGTGGAAGCCACAGAGTTCTAAGCTCAGATTTAAACATCAGGCAGAGTCCCAGTAGTTGATGTTTTCAGAAAGGGAGCAGTTGGTGTGGAATGAAAATACACAATTTTATCAACCTCATTAGCCCATAACATATCTATATTCTGATAAAGTGACTAAAACAATGATGAGAAGTTTCGCTGCCTCTAGGAGAAAACTCATGAAAGGTTCCCACCCATTATAATAACCTTATCTCAAGGCAGGCATGCAGGAAACTTGACAAAAGGTTTATCTAGCTACAGTTTTAGAGAGACTTGAACTCTGTATCTAGAGTAAATATATTTTTGCTTTCTAACCATGCTAATTTTATTACAGATATTAACGACTGTCGTGGACAATGTCAGAATGGAGGATCCTGTCGGGTGAGCCACTCTTGTTTCATTTTGGTTTCCCTGAGACTTGCAACAGGAACTAAACCATTGGAGTCTAAACACAAATAGTGTGGAAAACAGCAATTAGCTGGTATAAATTGTCATTTCTTAGAGTTGGGGGGAGCGCCCACATCATGCTACAGCGTGTCAGGGTATGTCTGGAGACCAGCAAGGGCAAAAAATGTAACTGCAACCAATGACTCATTGTCACTGCCAGTGTCACCAGTGGTGGTTGTGCAAACTACCTGCTGAAAATGTAGATACTCCTCTTCAAAATGTGGATTAATTTATCCTGCCTGGAAGTTAAAAATGTAAGACAGTACTGGGGGCTGTGTGTTTGGGTTTTTTTTCCCCCCCTAAATATTCTTCTTGCCTTGTTTGGACATGGAAAAAAGTTTTTAATTTATTTGGTTTTATACTGTCTTCTTGGTTTTTATTTTCTTTAACAAGAATATATCAAGAGGGAGGAAAAGACCCTAACTCTAAACTTTCTTATTCCTTCCCAGGACTTGGTTAATGGTTATCGGTGTATCTGTTCACCTGGCTATGCAGGAGATCACTGTGAGAAAGACATCAATGAATGCGCAAGTAACCCTTGCATGAATGGGGGTCACTGCCAGGATGAAATCAATGGATTCCAATGTCTGTGTCCTGCTGGTTTCTCAGGAAACCTCTGTCAGGTAAGAAGCATGAGTGAAAGGCAGGCCCTCAGCCAGTGGCGTTTCTCCCAGCGCTCGGGATCTGCGCACTGAATGCCTCGCACCCAGTGAACCATAGTATAAAGTTGTACTTGATATCGCTGTCAGGCTGCCAAGAAAGTGCTTGATTAATATATATTGGGGGGAAAAAAGAAACCAACAAGAAACCCTGACAGGCTGCTGAGGATTCTTTTTGTTAAGCAGACTGCAAGTGTTCGCATGCCGGGTTTTGTGGCGCGCTATTAACTTTCAGTGGCTGTTTAATATCAAGAGTGCTGTCTGTGAAATGGCTGCGGTCTAACTAAACTCTGTGCATTATGAACAATTCATTGTGGCAGCAGATAAAGAGGTCAGATTCCACAATGTCTGCCTGTCGTAGTGAGGGAAAGCTGTGATTAAAACTGCTGTTTCACTCAGCCTTTCCCATCTCCTTTTTTTTTTTTTTTTTTTCCTCCCTCCCTCCTTTTTTTTTTTGCCATTCCTCTCTCTGCACTACTTACAGCTGGACATAGATTATTGTGAGCCAAATCCCTGTCAGAACAGTGCCCAGTGCTTCAATCTCGCCATGGACTATTTCTGTAACTGCCCTGAAGATTACGAAGGGAAGAACTGCTCCCACCTGAAAGATCACTGCCGCACAACTCCCTGTGAAGGTTGGTGTCACCCTGAGGGTGAATGGGAACCACTGGCAGTGGCTTCTGCCCCTGGCCTGCCTGCAGCCCCAGCCAAGCTCCAATAGAGTAGTCACCAGAGTAGCTCTTGTATAATGAGGCTCAGTTTTGCCCTGTGCTTTATTGCCTCCATTTGTATGAGGAGTAATATTTGTAAATATCAGCTATTTGAAAGACAGTGTTATGTCAGTGTGGACATGCAGCAAATTGCCTCCTTTGCTGAATTTATTTCAGGCCACAGATGTGGTCCAGCAATCTTCAGATAAGATGCTGTGATTATTTTCTGCACAAACTGTTAGTATCTTCCTTGTATTTTAAAGCAGCAAGTGTATCTGGCAGTGCTGGCTTAACAGTTGGACTCGACAATCTTAAAGGTCTTTTCCAACCTAAACGATTCTATGATTTGTATGTCTTTTAAATGTCCATCACTGGGAATGTTGCTCTTGGCTTAAGTAATGAGATAGACTGCGCAATCCTCAGGCAGGCCTCTGTTTTGTCTGCAGTGATTGACAGCTGTACAGTGGCAGTAGCTTCTAACAGCACGCCGGAAGGGGTTCGTTACATATCTTCAAACGTTTGTGGTCCTCACGGAAAATGCAAGAGCCAAGCAGGGGGAAAATTCACCTGTGAATGCAACAAAGGATTCACTGGCACCTACTGTCATGAGAGTAAGAGCTCAAAAGAGAACGTATTTTACCATCCCCTCCTCTTTTTAGAAAAAGACTTTTTTCCATCCTTTCCTCCCAGACTGCTTTAAGGTCTCTTTCTTGTAACAAAGTAGTTCCAAGGTTCACTGTAAGTTTTCATATCCCGCTTGGGCGAGGCAGATTGGAATTTGCTAGGCCTTGGGGAAAGTTCACAGTAATGAACCTTCTGGCCTTGAATTGTATGTTTTTAAAAACCTTATGTATACAAGGTCTGAGGTAGTTAATAGTGGGGTTTAACGTTGATCTTAAGGACTCTTGGTTTGGGTTTTTTTAATAGTAATTGTTGAGTGACAGGCTCATCACTCTGTGCACTTTTTCAGCTATTTCTCCTCTTCCTTATAACCCTTCTTCTTAAAAGAGTCTTAGAAATGGAAGTAGCACCAAATAGTTTGCAGTAAAATGGTGACTTCTAGTAGCTGTACTTCAACTTTCTCTTTTTTTTTCTCCCCCTCTCCTGCAAACTGTTGCAGATATTAATGACTGCGAGAGCAACCCCTGTAAAAATGGTGGCACTTGCATCGATGGCATCAACTCCTACAAATGTATCTGTAGTGATGGATGGGAAGGAACATATTGTGAAACAAGTGAGTTATCTGTTCTTCAGCGCACAGAGACACCTCTTGGGAAAGCATCAGGAAGGAATGGCTGGTGCTGTCTTTAAGATGATAGTGACTGATGCAGATTCAACAAACTCTGCTCCAAAGGCCACAGCAGAGGACAAGGGGTCCTCTTTTTTTCCACTGAGTCTCAGGCTTTTGTATCAGAACTAAACCCGAGTTACAGAGCTGGACTGGGAGTGGAAATGGGCTCTCCTACTGTTCAGTTTTCTGCTTTACCCTTTGGATAAGTCTCTATAAGAAGCTGTTAGCACCAGTACACGCCGTTTTAGGAACGGCCTGTCTGCATATCACACTTGTATTTTGTCAGTTGCAGAAATAGGAGAGTTGAGCCCTCAGCTCCTGTCCCCTGACTGATAGTTTATGTAACAGGCCTTTTCACTTGTTTACTGAAACAAGATGACAAAATGAAAACAAACTGGAGGAATGTGGGGGAATATTTGTCATCTCTGTGACAGCACTTAAAGCTTTAAAAATACTGTTCTTAAGTGTTTAATCCACAAATGAAATACAGGCCAAAATTAGGGATGGGACCTGTACCTTTCAAGCATTGTCAATTCTGTAAACATTGCTTAGCTTGTTTTCTCTCCTTACCATATCTAGATATTAATGACTGCAGCAAAAACCCTTGCCACAATGGAGGAACTTGCCGAGACTTGGTCAACGACTTCTTCTGTGAATGTAAAAATGGGTGGAAAGGAAAAACTTGCCACTCCCGTAAGTTGAGCATTTCCAAAACATAACAGGCGTGCTCTCTTTGGCTGCTTAAACTTGTTGCATTGCATTAAGAAAGCGCTGGTATTAAGGGTAGTTTGGGTTCTTCACAGGTGACAGCCAGTGCGATGAGGCAACGTGCAACAACGGAGGAACGTGCTATGATGAGGGGGACACATTCAAGTGCATGTGTCCTGCAGGATGGGAAGGAGCCACTTGTAATATAGGTAAATATTCTGCATCCTCACCAGGAAGCAGATGTGGTGCTGAATGTGACCTCAGTTTTTCCTCTTGGCTTGGTTTTGATGGCTTTCTAACAAACCTTGTTGCTGTTACAGCAAGGAACAGCAGCTGCCTGCCAAACCCCTGTCACAACGGTGGTACCTGTGTAGTCAGCGGGGATTCTTTCACTTGTGTCTGCAAGGAGGGCTGGGAAGGACCCACATGTACTCAGAGTAAGTCCTCTCTGCTTGAACTTTTCCCAAGTGTTGCATGATGAGAACATTAGCTCATCCTGTCGCCCTTGGAGTCAAGATTGAAACCAGAAGGCAAAGCTTGTTTGATGTAGGCTTTAGCATCACCTGAATCTTTGTTTTTAATGACTTTATGTGATAGAGCTTTGACCTGGGCATGAGAAAGTTGCAAATGAGCTAAGTGGAGACAGATGTTGTCTTGTTTGCTTCTGCATTCTTTTTCTACGAGCAGCTCTGTCTGCTTCCACTTTTTTTCTTCCCCCTGTTAGATTCTTTACAAGGATCTCTTCCTGTGTACATGTGTTCCATGATGTAGTTAACAAATTTGGTGGTAGAAGCCTGGAATCAATTTAGTAGAGAATTTCAGCATATTTTTGTTAAAGTTGAGCTAAATGTAACAACTTGAGCATTAGGGGAAGTTTGATCCTTCTTTACTGACAGTAAGTCAAAGCCAAAGGCTGCATATTTAATGTTGTCTGGCTTTGCTTTGCAGACACAAACGACTGCAGTCCTCATCCTTGGTAAGTTTAACATGTTTATCTTTCATCCTTTTTTTTCTTTTTAGAATTCTAGAATCTTTTTCTCTGTAGCAGTGTTTTAATGCCTGCAATTACTTTTCTTCCTAGTTACAATAGTGGCACTTGCGTGGATGGAGAGAACTGGTACCGCTGTGAATGTGCCCCAGGCTTCGCAGGGCCCGACTGCAGGATCAGTAAGTGTTGTGTTGTGGTGGCACCTTGCCTTGGCTTCTGTCTCGCCGGAATCTTGTTGTGAGACAATCATCTTAATTGAGTTTAAGTGGTAGATCAGATTGATGAGAGATGTCCTGTGTCTTCTGTATCCGTACCCAGACCCACAGCAGGTGTGGGGAGGGCAGGAATTGCTCTGCAAAGGGAAGAAATCTCCAAAGTCTGTTCAGCTGGAGCTGAAACCTCTTGGTTCAGCTGAGTGGGCAGAATGCCCCTCAGGGTAGTCTTCCCAGTTTAAATGTGTTTGTGTGGCAGAGGTTTCTGCTTGAGATGAAAGTGTGCCAGCCAAAAACCTTGTCAATTAATAATCCACCTACAAGCCCTGAGGTGATGTATGCACTTCCCTGTAATTTAATAATAATTACAGGTAGGAGGACACTAACACTTTTTATTTTAATAACAGCCATGGAGATAGAAGTTTCATAGTAACACTGGAACTGGAGAGGGGTTTAATGCTGTCATCAGCTGAAGAGTCTAGTGGGGGGACAACAGCGGAGTCTGTCAAAGAGAGGAAGTGTGTTTGTGTGCAAGGAATGTGTCCTTGCCCTTGAGAAGCTTAAGTAGCCGTAGGGGTCAGGTTTTGATCTTGGTTAGTGCCACACAGCAGAAACTTCAAAGAACTTGCTTTGAGGTTGTACCGGTGCTGCTAATAAGAATCTATCTCTGAGAAGACACTAGAAAATTAACATAAAGCTTCTGTAGGCAAATCTCTCAGGTTTGGTTAGGATTCTTTTTTTTTCCTGACAAAATGAAAGAATACTATAGAGTAACTTTTGAAATCTTCCTCTCCTTCCATCTCAGATATCAACGAATGCCAGTCTTCACCCTGTGCCTTTGGAGCTACGTGTGTAGATGAGATTAACGGGTACCGCTGCATTTGCCCACCGGGTCGCAGTGGCCCAGGATGCCAAGAAGGTACTGCAGGGGTCAGAGCTGTGTAATTGCATGGCAACACGTTTGTGGTCGTGTGGGAGTTTTGAGGGGGTTGGTGGTTGTTGTTTTGAAGCAAGTATCTTTTATTGAAGATGCAAACTTATCGCTAACTTTAGATGAACTTAAAGGGGTTTTTTTTTCACTTTTTTTCCTATTTTGTTTCTAATTCTGTTCAAACTCTCTTCAGTTACAGGAAGGCCTTGCATTACCAGTGTTCGGGTAATGCCAGATGGGGCTAAGTGGGATGATGACTGCAATACCTGCCAGTGCTTGAATGGAAAAGTCACCTGTTCTAAGGTACTGCTGTTCCATGTGCTGGGTTATACTGTCTTCTGTCCTGTCACCAGCAGTTACTTAGTGGTTATTTATTCTCTTCTAGGTTTGGTGTGGTCCCCGACCTTGTGTGATACACACCAAAGGTCATAACGAGTGCCCAGCTGGACACGCCTGCGTCCCCGTTAAAGAAGACCACTGCTTCACTCACCCCTGTGCTGCAGTGGGGGAGTGTTGGCCTTCCAATCAACAGCCTGTGAAGACCAAATGCAATTCTGATTCTTACTACCAAGAGAACTGTGCCAACATCACCTTCACCTTTAACAAAGAAATGATGGCACCGGTAAGCAGCAGAACCCAGCTCCCTGTGCTGCAGCACACACAAGGCTCACTGCCCAGGGCATGAAACAACTTCTCTGACTTGTAAAGTACAATAAATGCTGCTGCTGTCTTATTGTCGAGGAAAACAGAAGGTGTAGAGGGATTAATACAGACTCCTACCCTCAATGCTTTTGTTTCCAGAGAAGAACAAAAGCTGGTTTGGAGGGAATTCCACCTCCTCTTCCCTCAAGAACTCTTACTTCAGGGCAAAAGAAAAATAATTCTTGTATCTGTGTGTTCATGTGCATATATATTTATATTTAAAAACCCCAACACCTTTTCTTGTATCCTCCAGGGACTTACCACAGAGCACATTTGCAGCGAATTGAGGAATCTGAATATTCTGAAGAATGTTTCTGTTGAATATTCCATCTACATTACCTGTGAGCCCTCGCACTTGGCAAATAATGAAATACATGTTGCTATTGTAAGTATTCCTGGAATATTTTTAAATGTCTTAGTAGCTAATTGTTTGGATATGCATACAACATGTGGATTTCATAAAAATTGTAATTCCTGGCTTTGTCAGCACTTCTTGTGGTTTAGTTTCTACCCCAATTCCCTTTAAGAACAGGGAAGAAATCCTGGTTCCACGTGTGTATCTGAGAGCTACCATCTGGTGGCAACTCAAATAGGGGTAGTAAAATATTATTCTGTTATTACTCTCTTGAGCACTGCTTTTTTTTGGGTGGGTTTGGTTTTTGTCTTCGTTTTTAAAGATGGAGACAAATTCTGCATTACTAGTTTCTGCCCTTAGCTGGGTTTTTGTTTGGTTCTGTTTTAAGTATTAAAAGTACTGAGACCTCTTAACTGATTGCGAAAGTTTATAAATAGCAGATAACCCATGCCTCTGATCTGGCATTTGGTGTTCACTGTCTGACTTCTCCTGCAGTCTGCAGAAGATATCGGCGAGGATGAAAACCCAATCAAAGACATCACAGATAAGATTATTGACCTTGTCAGTAAGCGTGATGGGAACAACACACTAATTGCTGCAGTGGCGGAAGTCAGAGTACAACGGAGACCGGTCAAAAACAAAACAGGTGAGCTTCTCCTGGCCTCCAAAAACTTGCACCCTTGCCATGAGTAGAGCAGCCTTTCAGAGCAGGTGAAGCTTTTCTCACTTCTGAGAGAAGTCTGAGAATCTCTGCCTCCTGGCCCTGTTAACCGGGAACAATAAGGAAGCTTTGCACCAGCATCTTACTGCTTTAAAAAAAACCCGTAAATTCCAAAAATGCTCTAAACCAGTGTCCTAGCCTGTTAAAAGGGCTGCTGCTACTCTCGACCTTTCATGGAGAAATACAGGAGCAGAAAGCAACTGTCCGGCTCTGAAAGCTTCCATGTATTACCTGTCAAGGCCACCAGTGTCCAGATGTGATGAATTAAGTATTGTCAGAAGTGTCCATTCTCAGCTCTCCCTGTAGCACCAGGCATGCACTGGCATCTTCCTGGCAGCCACCAGAGGAGAGAGGAGTGATTGCAGTGGGTGTGGAGCCCTCGGGGCAGGAGATGTTCCCTCTGAGCTGGGAGCCCTGGCAGGGCAGTGTCACAAAGCCTGTGTGACTCTTTGCCAGCACTGAGTGGCTCTGGGCATAAGAGGAGGATGTTCCCACGAGGGCTGCGGTCAGTACTCCTGAGTCCTAAACTCACTTTACTCACTCTGTATTTTAAAAGAGCCAAGATTATCCTTATGGTACCGTCTGAACTCCACTGAAAAAAATACAGCTTAGGAACCGAGGCTTGTTTTCTTTGTAGAAAGCCTGGCCTGGGACACTTGGTTTGCCACAGGGTTAACTGGTCTCATATCTCTTCCAGATTTCTTGGTGCCCTTACTGAGCTCGGTCCTCACAGTAGCCTGGATCTGTTGCCTGGTAACTGTGTTTTACTGGTGCATGCGGAAGCGCAGAAAGCAGAGCAGCCACTCGCACACCGCGTCCGACGACAACACCACCAACAACGTGAGGGAGCAGCTGAACCAGATCAAGAACCCCATTGAGAAACACGGAGCAAATACTGTCCCCATTAAAGACTACGAAAACAAAAACTCTAAAATCGCCAAAATAAGGACACACAACTCAGAGGTGGAGGAAGACGACATGGACAAACACCAGCAGAAGGCCCGATTTGCCAAGCAGCCAGCATACACTTTGGTAGACAGAGATGAAAAGCCCCCCAACAGCACACCCACAAAACACCCAAACTGGACAAATAAACAGGACAACAGAGACTTGGAAAGTGCACAAAGCCTCAATAGGATGGAGTACATTGTATAGCAGACAGTGGGGTGCTGCCGTGCAGGGCCTTTAAGTATCATTATAAAGGCACTCAAGAGCTTGTAGTTCTTCAACTGTTGTGTAATATTTGAGTCTAAGGCTATTATTTACTTAGAATCCCTGTGTTAATTTAAGTTTTGACAAGCTGGCTTACACTGGCAATGATAGTTGCTGTGGTTGGCTGGGATACCAAGTGCTGCATTTCACATCTATGCAAAACTAGTCAAAAGTGCCCTCCTGTAAATTCAGCTGTAGCTGATCCATCACGGAAACGTTTCAGAAGGTAGGACGTAGCCTTATTACTCTTCCTTTAGTGTTAATTTTTTTTTTTTTTTTCTGCCAGATGTCCCGATTTATACAGTTTCTTTCTAGAATAATACATTTTATTTATATTTATTGAATTTGAGTTTTTTGTATATTGGTTTTATGGTGACGTACAACTAGTTCTGTATTTGAAAGTGCCTTTGCAGCTCGGAACCACAGCAACTATCAAAAATGAGTTTATTATTTATTTTTTTATTGTATTTTTGTTGGGGGCGGGTGGGGGGAACTTGTCAGCAGTTGCTGGTAAATGAAGAATTTAAAGAGGAAAATGTGTCAAAAATAGAAGTTTGTATAGATATGTAAATAATTCTTTTTTTATTAATCACTGTGTATATTTGATTTATTAACTTAATAATCAAGAGCCTTAAAATATCATTCCTTTTTATTTATATGTATGTGTTTAGAGTTGAAGGTTTTTGATAGCATTGTAAGCTTGTGGCTTCTCTATTTTGAATTTATTTTCTTGTTACATGTTGCCTATATGCCAAAACTAAGGTGTTCTAAAATAGTTTATTTTTCATAGGATGGGCTTTCATGCCTTGATGCTGGTTTTTGTACAATGTCAAACGTTTGAAACACCTTCCATAGTATCATCACTTTAAGACTATTTGTAAGTACTGACTGAGGCAGTTTAGATAATTAGACTAGAAAAATTTTTTTTTGCTGCTTTAGACTTGAAAAAACGAGTGACAGGCAGATAATCTGCTAAGAAGCAGTTTAAGGGAACAAAACTGAGCTATTACTTTATGTAGATGAAATGTGAGTGGTGCATGTAATTAAAATATCAAATTAGCGTGTGAAGTTGGAAACACAGCAATCTTATTTTGTAAATTCTAATTTTATTTTTTTTTCTCACCATGAATATGTAATACTGAACCACTTGTAGATTTGACTTTTTTTGTAATCTACTGCATTTAGGGAGTATTCTAATAAGCTAGTTGTTGAATACTTGAACAGTAGAATGTCCAGTAAGATCACTGTGTAGGTTTGCCATAGATTACACTGCCCGCCTTAACAAGTGAGGAAATCAAAGTGCTATTACAACGTTTAAGATCAAAAGGCTTATAAACACAGCAATCTCGGTGGTTAACCATTGAGATCATGAAGATACCTTGTATTGTGATATTAGTGTTATATGAAAATGCATCTTTGATGTGTTGTTCCTGGCAATAAATCTTGAAAAGTAATATTTATTAAATTTTTTGTATGAAAACCTAAAAGAGCGTGGAGATTCTTGAGCTCGGAGCCACTCCTGACAACAACAGCTGCAGGTGCCTCGTTACGTTTCCAAGACCTGCTGCTGCTTTCAGTGAAGTCAGGGGTTTTTTTTGTTAGATGATTACATGTTCCCCTCTGGCTCTGCATCAGGCTGAAGGGGTTTGAAAGCAGCATGGCCCTTGTTCTCACTGTCTTTTGGCTGATGTACCTCCAGGTACATCTAAGAGGAGGATGAGGTGACTGGAATTGTGCAACGAGGTTACTTTGTGTGGGCCAATGAGCTACCACCAGATAGTAACCAAATCTAAGTAGCTAGGCAAGATACAAAGTGCTGACCTGGATGGGAAAGGAGCCACAGACTTATACTGATCTCTAATGGGCATAAAAGTGCTTGTAAAGCATAAAATAAACTCTTAAAAGATTCAGCACAATGGCTTCTAATGCTTAACTCATGCAGCCCCTCCCTCCACAGAGGGGCTGTAGGTGGAAGCTGAACGTCTGTTCTTGTAGCACATTGTCCTGGTGAAGCTGTACATTTGTTTTAGTAAGGGGCTAGGCCAGTCTGAAGGAGCAATTAACAGTGTGTAACAAACTCGGTGGAAAAATGATAGAAAAGAGGGTCAGGCTACTCAGTCAAGGCTACTTCATCTTAGACCAGCCCGCTGCAAGGTTAGGCCTTTTCATCCACATTCTGTTTGTACTAAAACCAGATGTTTTATATTAAAGATTGCTGCGCTATGAATTCAATGAACACTGATAGCAAGACATACTCTGTTCTGTACCTTCTTTACAGCTGTCTAAAAAAAAATTGATAAAAGCTATTTAGTGTTACTTTTTATTTCAAACTCACTTTAAAAGGAGACTTCTAACGCGTGACTGCGGTGAAAGGGGGGCTGCTCTTACTCTCCACCATCATGTGCCGCCTCACTTCGCTACCGGAGAAACATCACTTCACTGCCTGCTGGATGGGGAGCCAACAAGATGAGCTTCATCTGACCACTTCAATAACTCCTCATCAGACAAATTCCATTAGTATCTATTTCCCTTTGCTCCCCAACTTCTACAATCTGCAATAAAGCAAATGTGCCATGTCTAAAAAAGCCACTTAAAGATAATAGAGTCTTCCACCTGCCTCAGAAGTACGAAGGGAGGCTGTTCACTGAATGCTTCTCCATACTCCAATGCTGAATTAACCACCTTCCTGATGTCTGCTCTTCATCTAGGTCTGGAATTCAATGATGCACAAACCAATGGCCTCTTTTAAATGACTGAAACATTTATACCTGGACTTGCAGGAATAAATCTGAGTCTGCCTTCTATTAAGCAAAAAAAAAAATATTAAAAAAACCCAGGGCTTTTGCCAGTTGTGGGAACATGTTTGTGACTGACAGGCTACTTCAAAACCTACTGCAGCAAATTCAAATAACAGACTTAACCATTTAATATAGTGACAAAACTGCTTAGATCACTGAAGACTCAGTATAGAGCAAAATCTGGGTTCCTCAAACTTCAAAACTTGTCAAAGCCTCAAGTGTGATATATTAATTAATTAATTTCCAGCCTTTCCTGTGCTACAACACACTGTAGTGACTGTGGAGAGGTTCTGTTACTGCAGAATTTCTCCACACACAATCTATTTTTCCCATGTAACTTATTTCATTGCTACCTCATCACATTATAAAACCAGGGCCACACAAACTGTAGAGGGGGAGGGAAGAGAGTTCTGTGAAATTGCTATAATATTTTAAAATCATGTCCTCATATCCCAGTGATAGCTTCAAAATATAACACCAAACCAGCCTTCCAAAGCCCAGAACCACTACCAAGCTGGGGGCTGGTAGATGGGTTATTTTCTATTGTCAAACACGAAGTTTAAGTCTTTCCCATTAGAACACCAAGGCAAATTTATTTATTGTGGAAATTATACTTTGCAAGTCCACAGTTCACTACTTTGGGAAGACACATTCTCTTTAGTCAGGAAAAGTTTCCCACTGCTTGTGTGTGTTTGTTCTTTGGATCCTTATTTACCTAAGAGCTGAAAAATGTCTGCTTCCTGAGCTGCCACTTAAATATAGGAGCTTAAAAAAAATAGTAATAAAATGCCTCCCCTTTGCACCCTCAGCTTTGCTCTAATTGAACCTGTCGAATCTGGCTCTGGCTCAGCTCGAGCTGAACGCAGCCACATCAAAGCTGCTGCACCTCCGCCTGGAAAGGGCCCATCTGCCTCCCAAAGAGGTAGCCAGCAAAAAGGTGCTGAGCGTGCACCTTACACCAGCCCCAACACCAGCACATCCCTGTCACTGGGGGAAGGAGCCCTGGGAACAGCTATTTCTGCGTTGCTCACAGGGACAAAGTACAGCCAGACAGTGCTTGGGCATCCAAGACCTGGCAATGAGTAACAGAAACCAGGGTAGGGCCTAAACATGAGATGAGCATCTTCAAGCAATTTTGCTGATGCAGCCATTTTCCTCTCCATAGAAACAACCCTTTTCTTACACTGTCCCACTGCCCCAGTGATCCCCACTGGATCTGGGCCCAGATCCCTACCCCTGCCCCTGCCAGAGTCCCTCTCCAACAAGTCACAAGGCAGAGGCTTCATGTTTTTATTAGTCTATGCAAAGATGAGAAGTTCTGACAAGGGAAGTACCAAATTCAGCCTTTTCCTCCCCAGAAGATGGAAGTGATTGTGTAAGCTCCCCCTCCCCTTCTAAACAGAGCAAGAATATTGAAGTATATTTAAGAATCCGTCAACTTCTTCTTTTTTCAGTATTGACACCAGTGGTCATCATCATGACTGTTACCCAGCGCACACAGAGTTTGCTTTTAAAGGTTAGTTATTGTTATATTCCCAAGAGAGGGGAAAAAACAGTAAAATAGCTGTGCAGTGACTAATTCCCACTTCTGGGGGTGAGCAGGAGGAAATGGGTGAAGGTTCTGTACAGTTTGTTGGCCACTGGATAGAGGTTCAGCAGATGGCTTACCTAGCACTGGTGGTATCAGACAGGGCATCACACTGGAGTTCCATCCCAGATCTTCCAGTGAGCGCCTTCCCTGTGATGTGCAAATTGTTTCAACCAGTTTCTCTACAGGGTGGAGAAATAAATCTCTATTCTTTTCATTCTAGCACTATGAGATCATATTAATATTAAAAAGGGGCATGCCCATCTCTAGAATTATAGCTCAAGACACTTTTCTTTAAAGATCTGATGTATAAATCAAAAAGTTAATTACTATGGAAGCAAATCCAGTTATGGAAGCAGCTCCAGTTATGGAGCTAGATTAACAATTCACACTGCTGAGGTATTATTTGTCACCTATCCTGAAGGATTGCTCTTTGACAGAACGGGAGAAAATCAGTGAAATTCTCCTTCAAAAAAAGTGCCCTGTCAGCTCTCACAGGAACCAGTCCCCAGCTCTGGAATAATTTAAATGGATAGTAAAGGAGGCAGGACGGTGGAGGTTAATTCCCTGGACAATTTCCAGGTTACAGCTGAAATGCCCTGTGACACTACATCATTTTCACAACTCTCTTACGATTTCTCAGCGTAAGTCGACACCAAACACACAAACAGTTCCCATCTAATAATGTCACCTGATTGCCACTGTGGAAAGGACAAGGTCGTGTGCCACCAGGCTTCATTTTAATTATTTAGAGGAAAAAAAGTGAACAAGATGGGAGAACTGCATTGAAAAGCACTCGAGTGGTTGCTGAAAGAATGTGCAGCCTGAGTTCCTTACCCAGCTTGCTTTACCTTGAAGAAAGTGCTTACCCTCAGCGCTGCCCCAACTGTCAAAATAAGCATATTCATATCCCTCCCAGCTTCAGCTGCACAACCCTTTGATATCCCTCTGATGAGAGGCTCCGTGTGCTGCTATTCCCCCGTCCCACATCTGCTCGTTCACAGAGGTTTCTGGATGCCAGTTAAGGCTTATTAGAGAAGAAAAAAGCTGAAAGCAAAGTGAGGAGTGCCTTTTATGAAAGCTAATTTCTGAGGCCAACCCACACTTCCCACTGCTGGCTAAAAGACTCTTGATACTATTAACTCTGTTTGCTCAAGCCTGCATTAGAGTGGTTTAATACAGTGTGAAACCTTTTATTAGAGACTGATAGAGGCAAGCAGATGACTGCTTATAACATGCAATCTGCAGCCTAACTACGTTTTACATCTCTCTTATTCCAATTGCACACTGAAAAATATTTCCACCATCTTTTTCCTTAAAAAGAATCCATTTTCCAGGCAAAAGCCAGCGAGATGCTGATATAAAAACTGTCAGTTAAAACCCAGCCAACGAGACCCATGTGCAGAGCAGTGAGAGGGAAGGAAGTTCACACTGACAAAATAAACACCTTCAGAAGGCTGCTTAACACCTCACTTGGTCAAAACCTGTAGCAAGGAAAAGTTCTGGTTCTTAAAATGTTCCTTTTTTGTTATAAACAGGTGCTCTTGAAGTTATTGAAGTCAAGTGTAACACAGAGAAGTGGCTCCACAACTGTAATAACACACTCACAGACGCTCCAGACCCTGCTGTGCAGAAGCCTGACAGGTAACATCAGAACTAGCACATGGCTCTAAAGAATTCCTGCAATAGTTCAGACTTTCCTACTGATCAACACTGGGCAAGGAAGGTTTTACATCAGCCTGCTTCCTCTTTATAAATAAATATGTAAAAGGCTGCTCTAGCCTTTGATGTGTGTTTAAACACAAAAGTTGGCTAAACAAATATTTTTAACTTCTTTGATGTAAAGAATAATGGAAACGACAGTCTGCACACATTAGAAAGTGTTTGGCTAGGCAGGGGCTGCTTCACTATCAGCAAACAGCACAGGGCAAATTAACCAAATGATTCATTAAAAAAAAACACATCCCAAAGCCGGCTGGTTTGGAATAGTTATTTCTCTTTAGGACACAATGTATTTTTCAATGTGAGCTCTGCATTGTGGGATTGAGCCAGTCTCAGACCTACACATATTTCAGAGGAGTTCAAAGAAGCCCTGAAAATGAAAAAAAAACAAAGATGAAAAAATAAAACAAAAGATGAAAATGACCTAAAGAAATTGTTTCTGTGCTTCAATGGCAGTTTCAACACTGAACAGAGCCTTAAATATTTATTACCTCTAACAGAAAGGTAGGTTAATGCTGCTCAGAAGAG
Organism: Brachypteracias leptosomus; assembly: GCA_013401335.1. Classification (NCBI taxonomy): domain Eukaryota; kingdom Metazoa; phylum Chordata; class Aves; order Coraciiformes; family Brachypteraciidae; genus Brachypteracias; species Brachypteracias leptosomus. The sequence continues at coordinate 43,942 of VYZX01016977.1, read as the reverse complement.
AAAGCCACAGCCAAGACTTGCAAACTGCTGATTTTACTCTAGGTAGTTTCCAGTTCCTATCCCCCCTAAACCTGACTAAGGAAAGCAGGTTTGTGGTTCAAGAGCATGTCAGCCCACGCCCCTGCCAGTCAGCTGGTGCAGGTGGATTGCTGATAAAGAAAAATGCAAAGCCTGAGAAGACAACCTTGGGCTTGAAGTACAGAGATAACAGAGATATATGGTAACACCACAGCCTGGATGTCACAGCATCCCATAAAGCAGCCACCAGGTTTGCAAAAGTGAAACTTTTCTAATAGTCCTCCTGCACTGACAAGAGAAAGAATATCATTTTGAGCAGCGACATCATCTAAAATCCAGAAATGACCATGAAATCAAAGCTCTTCCCCTGAATAACTGCATTTCTGAGGACCCACAAGACAACTTTATAAAGTAACCAAGCTCTAACTACACAGCTATAAGAGCTTAGGAAGCTAAAAGTCAGTAATTGCAGTAAGAGCGATGCAACTATGCATATTTGAGAAGGTCCACCTGTACTTGTTCTGACTCCCTAGGCTCTAATACCTTTGATCATTCTAGCTCTATCTTTCTTATTGTTGCACAATCACTATTTTAAAAGGAGGATGTTCCCATCCTATCAGTGAGCTGATGGAAAACAGCATTTTTGGTAACATAACAAAATATCCTAAAGGAAAAAAACAAGTGTTCTGAGCTACATAGACAATTTAATCTACCCAAGCCCCTCATAAACGTACAACATTCATTGGTAAGGATGCACGCAGGTATGTCAGTTAAGAGTAAAAAAAAAAATTACCATTATAAGGCTGAACTATATATAATAGGAGTATGTGATTATATAAACTATATGTGGTTGCCCTCTGGTTTCTAATACTTGAGTTAAATGGATTAGGATAGAGGCAAGAAGATGGGGAGCTTCAGAATCTACAACTGTTAGCAGTGATAGTTTGGGGTGTCCTTGCTCAAGGCCATCCACAGTTTTCACAGATACATCAGTGCACTCACCAGTTTGCAAAAGCAAGATAAGGTCTTTTTCCTAACCAGAATGAAAAGATGGATGAAGTGATCTTATAAATTCAACATGTGTCTGTTACTGCATCATCATCTAAACCACTCCCATAGGTATCTGTTGCAACCAAGGACATCATAGCACAGGTCTAAGGAAAAGCAAAGCAGAAATATTAGAAATTTAAAACTGCAGTCTAGAATATATGCTGGTACCATTTCTTACCAGTTTACTCACGGTAAGAATTTAAAGAAGTCACACAGAAAATGTACACTAAGCCTTCAATATAAACTATGAAATTATTCTCCTTCTGTTACTCATTTTTCTGATCAATACTTCATGAAATACCCTTACACATTCAAATGCATCAAAAAGGTGCTTTTTACTCCCTTCCTGGACCAGTACCTTGAATCCATACAGAAGACAAGAGTCACCATACCTCAGGCTACGCTTCCTCCAAACCCAGCTTCATCTGCAGGCTTGGGTTTGCTGTTACTGGGAAAGCCCTCGCTGCAGAGCCTGAAGAGCAGGAAGCATGAGCAACCTGCTGGCAAAGCACTGCAAGAAGCAGCACCCAAACAGGCTGAAAGAGAAAAAAGAAAAGTCTTCTAGCAGGCACACAGAACCTTCCTCATTTATAACAAAAGCAGAGAATATTTAGAGCAGAAAGATGCTCTTCAGTTGACAGGGTCTTGCTGTCAATGTGAGGACCTCTATTACACTCCCAACTCTAACACTTATGGATGTGAGTCATCTTCTTAACCTAAATGAGGACATCCTCAGGTATAAGTACCTCAGTAAGATTTTTCAAAATTGCTTCACATAAAGTATCTGTGGTCACACTGATTTTAAGAGAATAATCAGAGAAAAATGCTTGTAATTTTATTTTAAACATTTAAAAAAGATATGCATGAAATCAAACCTTGTATTTTCTTCACTCATTACCATATAAGTTACAAAAGCAGTATGAAAAAGCACTGTGCAATTAAAAATTACCTCTATCTTGAAATAACTCAGGTATTGCTAACAGATGGAAAACAGTGTGTTGTCCTTGCACACAAGCAAGGCCTCATTTGGAAACATGAATTCATGAAGATGTGGATGCAGGTTCCTGGATGAACTTTTCCCAGCAGCAACATTTGCACGTCCAGGTGACTGCACATAAAACCAACGCACAACCCGGGTCAGAAATAAATGTTCATGTTAAAACTGCACAAGCAGAAACTAGAGTCATTTTGACACCTCACTGAAAAGGTGGGCCTTTAATTATCAGCAATATTAAATCCTGGTTCAAGATTTATGAAATAAGCTCAATTTGCCTTCCTGTTGTAAGATCATGTGAATAAACCACGAACTTCCTAACACAGAGAGAGAAAGGATTAATTTTTACTAAAATAAACTCTGTGTTCAGAAATGAGAAAAATGCTGAATAACATCAGCTGCTAGCAGATTATGAAAGTGGTTTTAACTTTTGCTGTCATCAGCTGGTATGAATTTTTGATAGTACTAAAACATAGATCTAAAATTTTGCTTAGTAAATATAAGAGGTTTTTCTTTCTATAAATGCTACACTGGTTTGTATAATACTCACATCTAATTCCTAAAGACTTAGCAGAATTATCTTCATTACAGTTCCAAAGGACTAAAGATACTTAGTTAACCAAATTTACTTTAAAAGATTTACCTAATTTTGACTTTTAAAAATTATTTTTCATTATTTCAAATGGCTTCCTACTTCTTGCATATGCTTTCCTAACACAAATCTGTCTGCCCACCCATGCCATCAGGGTAATATTTCAGACTTTATGACTTCTTAAGTCTTCGCAGTTTTAACTTCCTGAGACCATTTTCAGGTTCTTTTTTTCTTTTCTGGACAAGCTTCTCTGAAGACAGAGGCTGCAGCTCTAAACAAGATGCTGGCATCACAAGCAATCCCTCAGCAGTTGTGCTTGGCTCATTTTGGCCTGTCTGCACTATACTGTTCCTCTCAGAAAGAGGCCGGGAAAGGGGTTTTCTCAAAGTTGGTGACTCCTCCTCAGATGCTGGCTTTGTCATGTCTTGTTTAGAAAACAAGCTGGAATTCAGTAGGGTCTTCTCCTGAAGGAATGGACCTAAACAATCAGCATCGCACTTACTCGTTTCTGTATTGCTAGCAATTAAAGGAGTCCCTTCAGAGGCAACTTTTTCAAAATGCTCTAACTTTTCTTCTGAACCACAGCTCTTTGGTTGAGTTGCTTTTGGACTTTGTTTTGGACCTAGGAGTGCTGACTCAGAGCCACACGGAGGGTTCTCGCTTAGAAGACTCGACTCCAACCACTCCACAGAGTGAGGTTTTTGCTGGCCGCTAACATCATCTGGCTGCTTCTGATTAACATAATTTTCCAGCTCTAAAACAGGAAGCTCCGAGTTGCTCTCAGCTGTATTTATGCAGTCCTTTTGCAGCCCTGTATTCCTGCATTTCACTTCAGATTGAGGACTGAGAGAACTTTGACAGTCATTCTTTCTGTTCCCCGCCTGCGAGGTCACCGAGCCAAGATACACTTTCTGGGAGTCCTTGCTGATTTGAGGTTTGCTTGTGCTGGTTTTCCTTGGTTTTGTCCTTTTCACACTGCAAGAAAAAGCAATTTTATTTTTAATTTAAAAACTCTGAAACACCACTAGGGTAAGTAACCCTCTTTCTGAATGTGGAAAAAACCCTGTATATCATCCTGACCAGCAGAAACGTTTGTCTAGAGGGCATAATATCAAGTGTTACCCATCTGATTTTCCACTGCACTAGGGGAACCCTATTTATTAATGACTAAGCCACAAAGGAGTTCACATTCTATTCCAAGAGGCAGAACTGGATTCATTACAGATGTGAAAGGTCAACATGGCCTAAGTAGATTGAATTCCTGCCCAAACTGGCTAGATAAAATAGTATTTCAAAAGAGCCTAAATGATTTCAAACCCTTCCCATATATTCACATGCATCACGTGTATCTAAAGGGTAGAGGGGGGCAGGCAGGGAGAGGCAGCGTGAATCTCTGTGTGAGAGTTTCTAATCTCTATTTTAGAATGTTCCTCTGGAATTTTTCCCAGGACATTTCAAAGCCTCACTTTCAAGTTAACCTCTACTCATCTAGTATCAAGCCTGTTCATCTGGGAAGGACTTAGGTAATGCCAAGTAGATGATATTCTGAAAGGAATTATACAGGAAAATGGGATCACAAGGGACCTGCTGGAGTGTCACTACATAAACACTCCTCAGCAGCGTGTCACCTACAAATCCAGATTTCACACTGGCTGTAAGATGAGCTTTATGCACAAGTGATGGAGCTGCCCATGTAAGACTGAGTCTAAAGAGGGGCTTTCTGCTGCTGCTGAGCAGTTCCCAGCTCGGCACACCTAACTCTTCACAAGGAGGGCTCTCCCAAAACAGGTAGAGCTGGCATCCTCCAAACCTCATCTCATTTCTAAAGACAACACAGGTGAGACAACATGGGTAAAAAAGTTGCCAGGGGTCAGAGCCAACTCCTGATTCCACAGCTGATTTGGGGCTACCGGCAGCTTGTGCAAGTAAGGGTGGCAGCCCAGTACAGCAGAGGACCAGTCAAACGGTCAGCTAACCATCTAACCCTCCTCATCCACTCTTTCATTGTGAGGCACACTCTTCAACTGTGACTAAAGATCCAGATTGGTATCATGGTACAGTGAAGACTCAAAATGAATAAGAAGTATATTTGCAAACTGTTTTTCATGAGATTCAAACACCATGTATTTGTTTTGGCTGAGAGCTTCATTCAAGGAAAAAACACCCTGTTTGGATTCTGATATGTGAGATAGCTACATGGGTCAGAATCACTTTTTCTCATGCTGTACAAAACAACAATGCTCATTTGATGTGCTTATCCACACTACAGTAGTGGTCTCTTAGTAATCTATGTCTTTCGTAAAGGAGTTTATATTATTTGATATTTTATTACATAGGCTAGATTCTATTTACCAAAATTTTACCAGAATATAAATTTAACACCTTAGAAAGAATAATGACATACATTTCTTTCAAGATGTCTTGCTTTATTTGTTCATTCAGACTACTCTTAAGCTTCTTGTTCTCAGCAGATTCGGTAAAATATTCCGACGTCTCTCTGGAAAGCTCTTCTTTCTGCTCCAAAAGAAAACACAGGTTTAAAACACAACACATCAAACTATGATTATTCAACATAAAGCTCCATTTCTAACACTAAGACTTACAGATGTTCTTTATTATTTTGATCTGAGCTGTCTAAGAGAAACAATTAGTTTTAATCTTTTAATATTTAGGAGTCTAGTCAGTTCCCTCCCCTTTCAGACTCCCAACGAACTTATTTCATATGCTAAACTACACCGCAAACAAACAAGGCTGTAATGTAAAGGATGTAGCTTTCCAAGCCGTCTGAGGAAACTGTTGGCAAATATTTGACATCTTTGTGGCTCAAACTGTGACAAATGCCAGGAATCTCTCTCGCAGACAGGAGCATGTTTGTCAGGTTTTTTTCTGAAGAGACTGACTGGCGCAGTGGTCTATACACTTATTCTCAGAGGAATTCCCATGAGTTTCCACACTTACAAAAAAATACACAGTGGGAGTTGCTCATTTAAGAAGGCAAGGGTTAAAACTTTTAATAGGAATATTGAAACGCTCGCAGTTTGTAGTGGTTGGCTACTACAGGACAACAGGGGAATTCTTTCTGGTCTCAGCTAACAGCAGCACCATGGTTTTATATAATACAAAGATTGGGGCGAGAGGGAGGGAAGGAAAATGCTCTTTTTCTTCAAGCTGTGAGCATTTCCTTTCACAACGAAACAATCTCAATGAGAGAAGGGCCATTTGCTGGCTTCACTAGTAACTACCACATACTTCAAAAAAAGTATTATCTCTGAAGCTATGGAGAGGAGAGGAAAAAATGTGGCAAAGTCTAGAAGAGAAGAGGCTTTGTGCATCTCCTTTTCTTTGATAGCATTTTTCTTCAGCAGCCTGCATGATACAAGTTCTGATTGGGGCATATCAAGTGTAGGGGGGGGCTTATTTATACTGTTTCTTGCTCCATGTTGTGAAGCCAGCACACTGGAGCCAGGCAGCACAGAAGATCTGAAGAAAGCAGAGAAAGGCTGCAGAGGCACAAGGCCAAAGTGTGTACATGACTGCCGCTGGGACACCCCTCAGGAACCTGTCACTTACAGCAGACTAAGCCCTGCCTGCTTTTATTTTTTATTTCTGTTTTAAAGGAGAAGAGGAGAACCTCACTGCTCCTCCCAGAAGAATAAGGCACTGATAACAACTTCCTGTTTTGTAAGCAGAAAGAGGGTAGCCAGGCAAAGAAATAAAGCCATTTCAACAGTTTAAAGCAGTACAGCTGTCTGGAGCCTTCCCTTCCGAGGCAAATTACGCAAACGCTTTTGTGGGTATTGATAGATGCGTGAAGTTCTGTCCACTAATGCTGCAACACGTGTTTACAGCAAGCAGAAGAGACATGGGACAGACATGCAATGGGATTTCAGCCTCAAATCAAGCCTAACTAGTTTAATCTGAGGGATTAATTGCTGCTTCTCAGCAGAGGAATGGACTCCCCTCGTTTGTCTAAATACGTTTTCGTATTTTGTAAACTAAGAAGGGAATATTACTAAGATACTCAAGAGCTTTGCTAATTTGAAGAGAGGACACAAACTCTTAACAGTAAAATCTGCAGAAACTGTTCAAATTTCCAGTAAGATTCACATAACCCTGAAGGATCTTGCACAATCCCTCTGCATCAAAGCAGCTGGTGAGCACTCTTACTTCGCCAGAGAACGGGAGCACAAGCAGCAGTGGTTGAGTTTCTGCTTTATGTTAACTGGTAAGGTTAAATCTACTAAATCTTCTTCAGCCCTCAGCTGAGGACATCACCACGGCACACTGATGGGATCACTCCCAGCTAAGGCAATTCTTGTAGATGTGGTGAACAATGGGTGGAAAGGAGCACTTGGTACAAAGTCCAGATGAGGACTGGGGACCATAAACCCCAGCAATAACTCAAGTGCATGATTGTCACCTGGAGTGTCCCGTCATGCCAGGGTGTGAAGAGCAGACCCTGGAGAGAAGCAAAGATGACGAAGCCACGGCGCTGGTGAGTTGAGTCAGACTGGAGTTAATGGTCTAGAGTTGAAGGGCTAACACATTCCTTCACTACCCAATCATCAACTTTTTATTGTTTTCAAATAGCTTATCACATAAAAGTAGTGACAGAAAAGGGTTAAGGCGTTAAAATTAAAAAATCAAAATGATTTATATGTGAAACACTTCTGAACATGCCCTCTAAGTACAGTAGATTTTCCCCTTGGAACCACACCCTGTAAGTGCTGTATTTTGAGAGCTGAACAATTAACATAAGGCATATGAGTCAGTCTTTGAAAGACTCTGTGGGAACCAGAGAGCCTTTTGCTATTAGGAGTGATGTAAACTCCCTAAGGCTGGAATAAGTCCACAATAGAAGGCAGAGAGTCATAAATAACAACAATGGGCATTCCATATACTACTAAGACACTCAGCCATTATTGGTGATACTTCCTTTATTTTCTTTATTAGACTTAATAATTTTAGTTAATTAAAAAAAAAATAAAAAAGCACTGTCTGTTTTGGGAATACTATTTATTTCCTATGGGAACTTCAGGACTTGTTAAAGAAAGAAAAAAAGCTAATCTGCTCTCATCCTGTCTAGTAATCCCAAATTCCTTTTAGGCAGTGAAATAATTAAAGAAAAATATTCCAGGCATAAAAAGGAGGACGGCAGAAGCAGACATCATATAAACAATGACACCATGACAGAGAAAAACGTCAAAGCACCGCCAGACTTGTGACTTGACTCCGAGAGAGCTGCAGGGAGTGGGATTGCTGCTAACAAATTAAAACCACATTTCTTGGCAAATTGTTAAAGACAGACATATTTACATTTGTATAGAGACTGGGTGGGCATGAAAGATTAAAATGCTTCTTTAGCCCTTGAACTGCCAAGTTCTATTAGAAATATGTGCTCGTAAGATGCTAGGGTAAGCTCGCTCCTTTTTGCCACCAAAACTCTGCACGGAAGAGCCTGGAGAAGTGAAGCTTATGAAGTCTTACTGTCCTACCTGCTCATAGTACTGGCCTCTCAAGATCTGATTTTAAGATCCTTAGTACTAATCCAAAGAGATGTCTGGGAAAAATACTCTCTTAAGACCTACATGTCTGTTAGGTCCACAATATACTTACTTTTAAGGCTTATCAAATTGAGTGTTCATTCTTTTACTACCTTACTCAACTTACTATCTCGCTCAAAATTGGAAAAGAAACCCTCAGAAATGTAGAAGTGGTGGTTGCCATCTGCAGCCTCCTGCAGGATGGCCAAGTTCAGACATCAGAGCATTAAATACCTGTGGAAGAACTACTCATGGATGTGCACTTGGGAAGAGTCCTTACAACTCATTATCCTGAAGAAGAGTGACAGATTCAGCCTTTTCAGCTTGACAATAATACTCATACAAATATTGATTTTATGGTTTTACCTTTTCTTTTTTTTTTTTCAGTCTAGGGTTTGGGATGCTGGGCTGAAAGAAAAATTGCCCAAGTCAACAGTGCTGACCCACTTCCCACCTCTCATTTGGTTTCATACTTTCTAGTTGTGTCTTATATGCTCAGGGTAATAGTTGCACATGCTAATGCACCAATAAAGTAATGCTAAGGAATAATTAAATTTTGTGTTTGGTTAACAAATAAACTACCCAACAATAAAAACCACACATTGTTTCTGAATTACATTTATCAATCTGGCTCAACTTGCTCATTAAAAAATACTTAACAGAAAACATCAATTGGTCCAATAAACGAAATCTAGCATCAAAGTGCTACATAGGAGGAGACTCTGAACATAATCATGTAGATGAAGTAATGAAATAAAGTATTATCCCAGGCACACACAAGTGAATAGAATTAAAATTTGTAAAAGGAATCAGACAGTTATTTAGGGGAGCTTTATGTGAGCCCACAACTGCATGATTTCTCTTAATGTCACTCTAAGCAGCATCCTGAGCTCGACCATCTAAGATAACCTTTATGTCTCTGAACTGTTCTAATAGATAACTGGCAGATCAGACAGGTCATATAGGACTCTTTCCAATCTGATAAACAAAAAAGGGCTCCTAAAGCAAGTGAGGAGGCTTGTCAGTGAAGGATGAATCAGATACTATCATCTAACGGATAGAAAATTGACAGAGACAGGACTTTAGGTCTAGTCTTCTGCCCTCTCCCATCCCACATGAAAGGAAAGCTTCCCACAATTCCATGACAAATTTGCCAGCATTTCCCACGTAGTGATGCATCTGTCCCAGCAACTCTACTTATGAACTCCTACCACATCATAAAACATTCATAGAAGTTTTCCAAGTACAGAAATGGATGTTATTCCCAAAGTGAAATACAGTTCCTTGACTTGCGGAATATTGCTCCACATTTTAAAAATGCACTGTCCTGTTCTAAATGTCAGCAAGTTCCAGTAAAAAACATTAAGGATCATTCCATGTTACACATGAGAGTAGTGATATTTCATTTGAAATAGGTATTTTTAAGGAATGCTGATGGTTTTAAAAAATACATTCTTTTCAGGATTGAAATTGGAGAAACAAGCAGAGAAAACTGCATCCCTCTGGTGAGGAGCAGAACAGTAAAACCCACCCATGGCCTAGCACAGAAAGCAAAACTAAACCAATCAGTACAGTCTTCATTATATTCTGCTAAAATTCATTTTAATTTTGACACCATGGATCTTAACTATTAAGTGTTTGCTAGTCAAGAGCCCCTCTGGTCTGTACTATTTAATCCAAGAGCTGGGCCAATCTGTTCCAACCCCTGTGATACCCAGTCTGCTTTCTCAAAGTAAAAGGTGTGAACCCAGGTTTCTCACTCAATACATAAGTCCTGACAATTTCAAACACTCCAAAGATCCCCAAAGCATCAACAGATTAGCTTAAAGCATATGGCTTCTATGAGGAAAATGCCCTCTTGCTTTTGAAGTCTTTTGTTTGGATTTTAATTGTATTTTACATATAGCAGAGTTCTCTAGATTTGCATTTGAATGCTTTCTAGATAATAGAAAATAGAAAAATTCCTAATAAGATATAAATGGAAGAAAAACCAAATAAGTTATGATATTTCATAAAACAATTAAGGTTGCAGAAGGGCCATTTTACTAACAGACACACACCTGTATCACAGGTAGCAAGAACATACATAACTTCCTAAAGCCACAGAAGGAACTCCCCAAACCAATGATTTATTTACATCCTGAGAAGCACGTGACACAGGCTGTGTGTATTTGCTTGAAGGCAAAAAGCATTGAAATTAATGTTAAGTAATTGAGCTATTAATCATTCTGATTTTATATCCTGATACTACAAGACTCAGATTCTATCTTCAGAGAAAGTGTCCACTGATAAGAAGTGGAGGAAAAGGCAATAGCTTTTTAACCAAAGTAATGTCTCTCAATAACAACGAAGGAAAATGTAAAGTATATTAATGATGATTTTTTTTTTTAAGAAAGCCAATGTTTTAAAAGCATGCATCTCTAGCTAGCCTTTCCCAGCAATTGTAAGGTTCCTGCTTCCAGTAGTTATGAGGACATGCATACAAGATAGACACGTTTTTTAATTTAAAGACTTTTTTATAAAATAAAAATACAGCCATTTTATGTGGAGCTCAACCCCTTTCCCTAATTTATAAACCATAAGGGAAGGAATCTACTACTCAATTGTCATATGAGGATCTAAAAATCAAAGCACTCCTGTAATCCTCTACTACAGCTTTAACAGTCTGACACGAGGATGTTCTATCTGCCTACCAGATCAAAATAGTGTTTAACAACTGTAGAAGATCTTGGAAAGAATAACTAATACTCTTGATCCTGCTGGTTATACAAAAGCAAAACATGTAAAATAGGCAGAGCTGCACAGCCCAGGAGGTAATTACTGTTCGACAATTAAGTCAGTGTTTTAGCTTGGCTTCCAAAACAAACACCACCACCCCAAAAAGCCCCCAAGATTTCTGAGCTCACACTGGAAATGTGTCCCTCCAAATACTCTCAAATCATTACAAATTGTTCAAAAATCCTTCCGTGAACTTTACCACCATATATTTCAGCTTACTGTTCGGTTAAGTTATGAAATTTCTGTTAGTTGTAACAGATTGCTGCTGAAGGCTGAACAACTCATTGCTCTTTAGAACAATTTGAAAAAAATCCAATTAATATTCTTTGCCCAACAGGAATATAGGGAGTTATTATCAAACACTGAAGTAATTTAAACCTTTTCAAGTTCTAGAGCCATCAAAACCTCACAGATGCATAGCAGCTAAATAAAATCTTTAGCTCACTGTAGCTTTCAACGTTGTCACTGCCAGCCTTCCACCCTGCACCTTTGCTGGAGATGCCCATCCTCTCAGTCTGCAGAAAGAAAAGACTCTCTGCAAAAGCCCAGAATCTTCACTCAAATCCACATGAACCACCAGTGCAAGCTGTGGCAGCAAGAGAGCGAGAGAGGAGAGGAAAATGAGGGAGGTGAAAGGATGATGACAGATGATAATATCTTAAATAACCACAAGGCTTTGACAAATGAGATCTTGTGAACGCTCCTAAGTAGTTACATTTAAATCAACTGGAGCACTCATGTAAGAAACAAGTACCAAAATCAGTAAAAGATTACTCAATTTGTCTCTACTTTTTGAAGATTGCTTCATATGGAATTCATTTTATGTGCTTAATCATCTATACTGCAGTTGCAGGACCTTTTGTATTTCTGCTATTCTTCACTGGATTTCACACAATCAGAGGTCCATCACCTTTTACTGAAGTTGTATTCAACTTACTTATTGGCATCAAGACAATTTAAGCACGAGTTTTAATTTCATTCCATATATACTGTAATATTTTGTCTGCTTTTCAGAGAAATAATGCTGCAGAACAAAGATTTTCAAAACAGTTCCTTGTAGCAATCTCTTGGCCTTTTTCCAGAGGCCATACAGTTAATTCACTCAGCAGTGTGCATGAACACTCCAACTGCTCTTTTCAGTAAAAACACTGTGCATTTATCAACAGATGATTTTCATTTACAGCCCGAGTGCCCCTCTACCCAGCCCTGTGAGCTTTCTCTGAAATTCCCCACAGCCTTCTCCACTCTTGACTAATTGAAATAATTGTGTCAAGTTTCATTTCATCATTTGTCCACTTCTCTGGATCATTAATGTACCAAACAGCAGACAACTCTTAGGCTTTGCCATGCAGAAAAGAAATCAGTTTGTAAGCTATAAGAAGAAACCACGACAAGTTCAGACAAATCTCAGTGAGGCAATTCCCAGCATGACCGCTCTCAGGTATCTTCCCTCCCCTTTTGCTGGAGGTTCTGCCCTCGCTGCAGAGTTGGCAGAAGGGAGCACACACACACCCCAGCTGCTCCCACCTGCAACTCAATGCACTAGCTTAAAACCAGGGAAGTTTGGTTTGCAGGAATCCACAAGACTGTGATATGCAGCAAGACAAGATGCAGGCACACAGCCCTGCTGGCAAACTCTGCGCTAGGAGTGGTAATCTCCAAGGAGAAGAGGCAGACAGCTGGGACAAAAGGGAATATTGTAAAACTGCCATAGCTTTCTTCTTTATGACCAAGCTGAAGTTGTTACTAATCATTACTTTGGGATGGAGTTTCTCAGAGAGAGCAGTCTTATGATTCAAGCTAATTTAAAGCTACCCTGACACTGAAAGGGGGAATCTCACCCTTACCCAACACACGGTCCTGCCAACTCTCTGTATCAACTCCAGAGTTCATGCAGCCAGGCAGTGAGAGTCTGATTGAAGTAGCTAAAAGTTTATTATGTAAATAACTAAAAACCCCTCCAAACAACAAAAAAAACCCCTTGTTTTCAGAGGGATCAAGGAATTAACCCAGCTCCTCACACATGCCAGTACTGACAGACACCGAGGGCAAAATGCATGGCTAAGAGAAGGAAAAGAAGGCAGGGACTGCACGTTTCTGTATCATTGGTCTTATATCAGCTTAAATATGAAGGATAAGTAAAAAAAGAAAAGTCATAGAAGTTTAAAGTGTCAAAAGTGAAAACTCAAAGATAAAAGCAATTCTTTACCTGTTCCACTATGTGGTATTTGAACAGGGTTCATAAGTCTGCAGTTTTCCCCCTTTCTAGCTTTCTGAAAAAAGTAGTGAACCCTGTTCATACAGTTACCAAACTACAGCTTAGAATTAAGTTGTTTTCCTCCAGCTGTTTCCTAAAATGACTGAAAAGAATTGAGCATCTTAACTGAAAACATAGGAAAACTAAATTTTATGGCATTTTAAAAAGGATAATGAAATAGAAACCCATCAACAAGAGCAGTATCACAACAAATGTAACATTAATGTGTGTTTTGGAGGTTGCTTCCAAAGTGGGGTAACTCAGCAGCTACCTAAAGGGGTGGCCCCGTTCCCTTCCTCCAAATCCTGGCTGTGTGCTCCTGCAACATTTTTCGTGTCACAATTGGCAACTGTTTGGGTACAGGATGAGTTGGTTCAGTGAACTGACATGACGGAAAACTAACCCTCCAATAAAAAGCAGAGAAACTTGACAAATAAATTGCTTTCTGCTGGATCAAGTCAATGAACTAATTCATTCTTGACTGAAGAATCACTTGGTCCATTGTAACCAGAAAAGAATATGTCCTCGAATTAGAAGGGATGTGGACTGACCTTTTCAGGAGTAGTCCACCATTATAGCAGTTTAACTGTGCTATTTCATATATATATATATATATATATATACACACACATACACACACACACACACATAATTACATGCCAAGATTAGCACTTAGGGTGAATTGTGCAATTATATTTCACAGCATTCCCTTCTTCCCCTACCCAATCTGATATCACTTAATAACAGAAGGCTTTAAAGTATTTAAGATAACTAAATTCCACATAAAGTCGTCTACTGATCTTTACAAATTGCTGCTATCTGAAAAAAGTTTTCATTCTGCCTTCCAACAGACACGTTATTTCAGCAGGATACACTCTAATGTTAGAAATCTCCTGTTAATTACATCCAAGTGCACATTAAAATGAAAGAAACAGAAGCCTCTTTCCAGCGTAATCAAAATCCAAGCAAGTGATGTCAATTTATGCTTTTCTGAGTTTGTAACATACTTATTTGTTTGTGAGTATGTTACAATGACACACTTAATAAAAGTAGACATGTATGAAGATTGAATGGTTTGGTTTTATTTCTCTGTTAGGGATTTTAAAAGCATTAAGTTTCTATTTAACACTTTTCTTCTCCACGTGTACCTGTGTAGGCTTTTTTGGTTGGGTGGGGTTTTTTAAGGGTAATACTTTGGAAAAGAATCTTTATTTTTGTATAATAGTCTCTGTAACTTAACAAGGCTTTGTGGAAACCCTGAAATCTTTTAAATCAAGACAGGATCTCCTACTCCCCACTTTGTTCTCTGATTTCACACGAACGATCATTTCAAATTTCCACTTTAATATCATCATTAGCTTAACCCCCCTCATGCTTTCCCTACAACTGCTTCCTCTCATAGATTCTAGTATAAGGCTGATGCAGTTATCAATGAATACTCCATTGTTAGCACATTTTCAAATGCTCACAGCCCTCCAATAAGCCTTCCACCCATTTCCATTTCCACTTTCTTCAGATAACTCATTTCCAATTTTCCATTTTAGCTCCCTACATAATAATCACCAAGAAAATGTTGTCACTGACAAAGATGACTAATCTCTCCACAGCTTTTATATATTTCCCTGTGTTTCCTCGTTTGCCATGTTCCCAAAACTTTTGTCTTTTTCAAGATAAAACTATTCAAGATTACAAACGTAGTTTGGCAAAACAGGAAACAATGCTTTAATGTTTAACTTTGCTTTAATCAGCCAGGCTATTCTTCCATCTTTTCCTTGAGACTTCCAATTTGCTTATGTATTTTCAATAACTTGCTTTATTGTTTCATTAATAGAGATTTCCTTTCTGCTAAAATGATTATTAGTGCCTGCAGCCTGATTTTTAGATAGGACCACAGAAACACCCATTTCTAAATAGATTCTAGAAAATAAAAAATTACGTATCAAGAGATTCTCTTCCATTTTATTTCAGCTCTATTCCTTAGAGGTGTTCTCAAATCTTCTATTAGTTTATCCTTAAAGCTAATTTGACAGAGGCTGCCTAATCCACCTTTTCCTTGATCTTACAAGATAGAAGGCTTCAAATTGCTTCTCTCAGAAATTGATGCTAAGGGTTGTGCTTGTGAATATCTCAAAAGCAATCTAATTATGATCTTTCCTAAGACGCAGGACATAAGAATTTCATTTTGTATCTAGCTACATCCCTTGAAACTCTTGCTTTAAGCACAGTCCAGAGAATAGCCTAAAAGGTAGTGAAAAGGCTAAGAATAAAGTGCTGAAGATAGGTGAAGAGAGAGAGAGAGTTGTATTGAGTTAAAGACATGTGCATCAGGCTGACATAAAACTGGTTCCAAGTAATGGGAAAGCAGGGCATTGAGCCTGACTTGACAGAGATCAAGAATGAAAGCTTGATCCAAACCATAAACCAGCATAAAAGCAGCTTAAAAAAGAAAAAGAAAGGCAATTGTTAAATCTTAACTAAGCCAATTGCAGTGACATTCAGCAACACTAAGAAGTGACAAAGTCCCCATTAACGTACAGCCACTACTTTTATAAAGCACAAAAAGACCCCCAAAACCAAGGGTGTGAGCTGATGGAACGTTTAAAAGAGCTTGCAGGCAACATTATGAAATTATTCAAACCCAAACAACATACTGAGGAAAACAAAACATATGCCTCATTTTTAGCCCGTGACAGAATACACTGGAGTATATCAACGGAAAGGTCTTCTGGGTGGTCTTGTAGGCTAGTTTGGAGTTCAAGCATACTCACTGCTAAATTGCATAGACAAAAGTACACACACAAAGTGCAGATCTTTAGCCTTCACTTCTGCAGTGCCAAAAACTTGGAATTGCCTCTCAGTGGCAATCAAGCACTCCCCCAGTTTGGCAAAGCACTGAACTGGAGTGTATGACAAAGTCGGTACTAACGTGCGGTAGAGATTTTGGATCAACACAACAGGCTGGAGAGGACCCTTTAAGTTGGAGTGGTAAGAATGAAAAAGATACTCCCAAACATTTGCTGAGGGTCTGTTCACAACCTGTTAGTTGTTCAAATCAGGGAAGATACCTTGGGGATACTTTATCTTACTCTCTCCTACCAACATACTACACTGACCCTTCCAGCCAGTTGTAGGTACACATATTGCATCCACAGGTAAAGCAGACTCCCAAGACTGTATTATTGATTAGGTTATGATCCCACTGAGAAATATAACATAAAAGTGTCTCAGCTCCCTTTTTAAACAACAAGGAGTTTCCACAGATCAAGAACAGATTTTGAAATAGTCAAGCTAAAGTTCATGACATTATATTTTTCATTTGCCTTCTTCTTACTAGACAGAATCATGTGACAGAAAGTACAGAAAACTTCTCATCTTTTGTTTTATGGAAAGATGGAAAATATCAAATGGGTGAATTGGATAGCTCATAAGAGATACTTAAGCAAGAAAAAAAAAGACCATTATTTCTCAAAATGCAGAGACAGGATTTTCTACTTAAAGCATTTAAGTAGATTTGAAGGCAATACCAAGAAAGTAGTACTTTTTGAAATAGCAACATATTTCTAAAGCAGTTAGATTTGTTCAGAGAGAGAGAAAAAAAACATTTGCTTGATCTTTTGACATTTAAGGATCGTTACCAATCTAGGAATCAAGATAATAAAATCTGCATTTAGTATAATAAAAACACCCTGCTTGATATTAAAAAAATACTAAGTTGAGCGAGTAGAAGAATTTTTTTTTTCAAGGGTCAAATATACTTTAATACATCTAAGATAAACTACTAAAATATACACAGACCTCAGCATGTAACTCTGCCTCTTAGTGTGAGCAGAGCAGAGGCTGCCTGCCATACATCAGGCCACCTGGGTCAATGTGAGCACTCCTGAGACATGGGCAGTTAACTGCAGCATAAAATTCATAAGCCTTTGACCCTGATAAAGCCTCGAGGATGAAATATTTAAGCAGAATTGTTTATGGTATTTAACTACACACCAGTGCCTTTTTCCCCTCATAAATGTTTGGGGAGGGTTTTTTCCCCACTGATCCCTTTGAGTTGTTTTGCAGAACAACTGCTAAGAAAACATACAGGAAACCCATGGACATTAAAAGTGGCCCCATTACAAAGTAAGATGTTACAAGGACAAAATCTAAAGGAAAAAAGATCCTTAAATCAAGGTGCTAAAATCACACCTAGCTTTCTAAATACATGGTCTTTTTCTCTGAGCCTTATGTGGCTCAGAAAATGCTGAGTTTCCAAAAATTCCCATTTTTGTCTGCTTCAGACTCAGTTTGAACACTTAGGCCCAGCTGTGACTTTCTGGTTCCAAGATGACAGTCACAAACATGCGAATAACTACATCAGTATATAAACATTCATCTTACCACTATATAATAAACCAAAAATTGTACAGAAGAGTTTTGTACGTACCAATCCACCATTTTCACATGTCCAAACACTTGGATCAAATTCAAGTTTGCTGACACAAACAATAAATCTGTCTGGAAACACACGTAGATCTATGCAAAAAGAATTGAAAAGAAGATTACAAAAATTATATAAACATATTAAGAGCCACACATAATGTCAACATATATACAGGGTATTTTAGTAAATAATTTACTTTTTAAATTGCACACTAACTCACTTCATGCACTCCACTAGTTCCTTACCCGCTCTCTTCTACATCCCATCCCTCCTTTTGTTTTGCTTTTTTAAACCATTGGAAAAAAAAAAAATAAAAATCAGTAAGTCAGAGTAAATTTAGCTCCCAAGAGGATAGTCATGGCTGCAAATTAGTCCACCTGCACCCCTGGCCAAATCCACCAGACAGAACCAACAGAAAAACCACTTAATGATAATTTCTTTTGTGCTAGTGATGAGTCTTTTCATCACAAAAGTTGTGAATTCTGTTTATAATACAGCACAATGTATTCAATCAGGACTTGGCATAAAACCTCTGCATAAGGCTACATATTTCAAACTGACTGCAGTGAGTTCTGAAGTCATTAAATTGAGTAACTACTACCAAATTACATATTTTACTCAAGGTCACATGGTTTGTTATGAACACAACAAAGTTTCTATTTACAAAGGATTAGAACTCGAGAGGTTCTCAGATTAGAAGAGCCCAGACAAAGCTTTATTCAGTACCCAGCAATGCTATGACTAGAACATAGCTGGATATTTTGCTATTTTACTTATTACATTATTTCCAGATTACTATCTCCATATTTTCAGCTCAGATTTTGTTGTTGGCTTGTATTTTGGTTTTATAAAAACAGTTTCTAGTTTCTACTTCTAAAAGTTTGTTATACTTCAAAACCAAGCCATAACACCTATTTTCTGGGATGAGAGAGAAGGTGTGCAGAAAAAAACATGAGGTTGACCTCACAGATTTTTTTTAGAATATCTCCTCATGATGAATTAAGCATTGACACGATGTGCACAATTTGCCAGTGATGATCAAGTCATGCATATGGACAACTGCTTCTCTGCAAGGCTGCTTCATCAACAGCCCATGTCCATTAGTATCTGACAAAGCCCTCTGCATGTCCCAGACTCTTTACAGAGGTGCTGAAACATCTTGTATTTGCCACTGTTTGAAGAAACACACTGAAGAAACCTCAGATGTATCTGTATTGGCACAACAGCTTGTTAAGCTACTGTAACTTGACGAGTATGAGCCTTTCATAATCCTTTCAGAAACAGCCAACTCTGTTGGCAAAACTGAGTCCAAGGAAGTCCTCATGCTGTGCTCTATGTCCAGACTATTCTTCTCTGCTTGTGTCCTCAAGATCTGAAAAGCCACCTGCAAAGGTCTAGTACAATGGCTTTCATACTGTGAGCAGACTATGGACATCTTCAAATGGGCTACAAAAGAAAAGCTGGACAACTGCTGTAAGGACTGAACTTGTTATGTGGGGTAATATGGTAAGTTGACTTTAGATATCAAGTGAGCATCACCGGTTAAAGGACACAAAATTCTTCTCTTATTAGGCTCAATATCTGGGTTTTGTTTGTGAGTTACTAGTTGTATCTTACAGAAAGGAAACATTGATGCCAAGTGATTAAAATTTTTAGGATATGTGCTTATTTTGCCATTTATTGGGAGTGAAACCCAGTCTCTCTTTTTCTCAGCATTAATAGGGCAAGTTCATTCCAGTTAGACACTTTTATTGTGGTATTTTGCAACGATTTTACTTGCTGGCTAACAAAATGAAAAGTATCTTTAGGTATTCACTGATGCTTTAAAAAGTTCAAAGTTAATACACAGAAACCAGTGTTGAGGTACCAATGCAGACACTCTGCTATGCTCTTTTAAAAGTATTCTTAGGCTGGGAGAAACAGTTTGATGACACATTTAAAATCCACACTCCAATCTCTTCAACCAATATGGATTTAGAAAACAACTAGTTGGCATGTGATGAGATTTAAACACTGGGGTTCTTGAGCAACCTGCTCTAGTGAGAGGTGTCCCTGCCCGTGGTTGGAACTAGATGATCTTTAAGGTCCCTTCCAACCCAAACCATTCTAGGATTTAAGAATATAATGAATTCCCATAAAAATAAGAAAATTCTTTAAAAATATCCATTCAAGTATTTAACATTTTAAGGGCACCTAATTGATTTATTTGGGGTTTTTTTTAATACAAAAAAGTCAACACAAAGGGCAGTGATCATTATAACTCCTTTTTATTGCTGCCGGGGGGCCAGGATTGATATCACTTTCTTACAGAGCATCTCAGCTTGAGAAAACATGAAAAAAACTGCTGGCCCAATGACATCACCTGTGTAAAGATTTTATAGCACGGAGGTGAATGAAAGCCTTTTCCTGCATACACTTGTACTGTACAGTTGATGTCACAAGACAGTCGAGCAATAATGAAGTGATTCATAGATTCATACTGCAACCTCTGGTTGATTCACCCTGCAGAGACTCTGTAAAATGCTGAGTCTCATCATACTTACAGAATTTGGTGTGGCTTAGCTGATTACCCTGGGGCAAGGCATACACAAATTTAAAATTAAGTTTAAAAAAATCCATCATATGCTAAGAAACACTTTTTTTTTTAGGAAATATGCCCTGGAAAAATAACAAGTAAAACTTCTTTCAGAGCTTGGTTTTAAGTAGACCAAAATCTGGCAACATATTAGTTCACATTCATGGTTTTCTCTCAGAAATGCAAAATTCTAAGTAACACTAAAAGAAACTGATTTCTTACCACGATAATGTTTCCCTACAGCACAACGGAGATTAACCCATCTCTTCATGAAGTAGGCAGTGATGTGAAAACCATTGGCTGCAACATAAAACAAAGGGATATAGTAAGTGCAAGGGTATCTTGGGCACCCTGGTCTCAAAGTGTTGCACATCTGTGATGACAGGACTGAGAGAAAGCAGCAGTGGCTCAACAATACAAAAGTGAATAGAACTTTAAAGGAATATTTTAAAAAATAAACTGCTCATACTAAAGTCTCAAGAAATTAGTATCTGAAACAGAGGAAAAAGCTGAACAAATTCCTAACCCCAAGTTCTGATATGCAACCAGGACAATTAATTGATCAGAGATGTCATCTACTTAACAGCCTAGTGTCATGGCTGCTAGTCCTGTAGGCTACAGTCTGTTCACTATAATGTTTTCATACATATTTTACAAGAACACTACAGGTGGGTGTTTGTTTAACTGCCTTCCAGAGAAAAGTGACATACTCAAAGCTGATAGAAAAAATGCTGGCTATAAAAAAATCCAACATACAAACATAGATAATTAAGGACCTTCCATGATTCCACTGAATTAAGGAAGAAATGTATACATTTAAACTCCTCAGTATCTACAAGCAGATAGAGCTAGCCTGGCTGACCCAGCAGATACCTGTAACAGACACAGAGGCTTCTTCAGTTTCTATTCCTGAGAACAACAGAAATCCTTGTGCACCAGGAGCATAAGAAAAGGACAGAAAGGATTATATTACGGTGAAGAGACTATGAGACTACAGCTAAGGAAATCAGCTTTTACTTTTGTTCTACTTAAGTTCCCAAATGACTCTGAGTAAATCAGTTAGGACTTGATTCATAAAGGTATTTAGCAACTTAACTCCCACTGAAATGGAAAGAAGTTCGCCTCTGTGACTCCTCCTCCACAGCCTCTCTGTGCACTTCACTAAAATAAATGTGGAAAAGACAGGAGGTGGTATTTTCCCCAACTCTGATGGGTTTTGCAAGACTAAAATTATTGCTGCTTCCAAGACAGTCAGATACGTGAGGTGCAATTACCACAGAAAAGTTAGAAAATTAGGTGCTACTGCTGTTCTTCTAATCTAGCCATTTAAAAAGAAGGAAAGCTTGTTTGTTCCAGTCTCAATCTCCATGGAACAAGTGCCAAGGCATGCCTTATTTCAAAGGATAAGCCCCAAAATGCACGTCCTCTCCTGCACAGTCAACAGCTCTCCTACTTGAGCAAGATCTCCAGGAGCTCACCATCACGTGCTGTTCAGCATCACCTCTCATTAAGAACCACTGTTATTGATCACAATCAATCCCTTTGAAATTTATCAGCCATCTTCTTTCCTTTCCCCCAGGAAGATACCTAAAATTTGACTTCCCTTAAGAGATCAAGTCAAGATGTGACAAGTTGAACCATCCCTTAAAAATGATGAGTGCTGGAGAAAAATTTGGATGTAATCCACCAGCTTTATTAACTGTATATTTATGAGCACAATTAAAGAAAATTACTTTTAGCTATTTCCAGTTTGGCATTCACAATTCTTTAATGTTGTTAGCAGGATTTGCCAAATGAAAGCACTTGCCTTGTATATAAATAAGTTACTAGTGTGATAATAGCATCTTCCACTGTGACTTCTGTAACACTGAAAAAGCAACCTTTCTAAAAGTAGAACTTCACAAATCTTCAAATAGTAAATATTAACAGTCTTTCCACCTCTATTCGTCTGGGATATTGCAAATGTGTTTTTTCTTGAGAGGAACTTAAAATGAGAAAGTGTGAATCTTTTGCTTTTCACAGGGAAAAACATGATACTTCATTCCTGAAATTCTTTTATGAATCAATGTCATGTATATCTGTTTATTTTTCTTGCTATCCTGGTATTCTCTGAGAGGTTAAGTGTTTAATCATATTTGATTGGCTAGTGGCCTGAACAAAGTTTCAAATTCCTCTTAAAGGCCCTTCATTCAGCTAGCTACTGTTCTCTGGAAGAGAACACCTACCTCAAATCTAACTAAAGAAATAATTATCTAAGAGATCAAGACAGCCCTACACTATTTTTGCAGTGTCAGCAAGTCTGATATTCTTATAAAGCCTTCAAGGGGAGTTGCACCTGAGCTAATAAGCTCAGCCCAGGGGGACTAACACTAGAAAGTAATTTTAGTTTCCATCGCTATTTACTACTTGGCTGAAAAAGCTTGAACAGATGAGTTGTTGCCACTTACTGCTAACTGTGAGAAAATTTTAAGATGCATTACATTCAAGATACTTGTATTTGAAGGTATCACACAGCTACACTCATCAAATGTTCTGAAACCCTCTTGGATGTGACATCAGATCTAATCCATAGTCAGATGGAGTTTGCAAAACTTCCCTAGTTTTAGAGTTAGGAGAGTTACTGCAGAACTATAAAAATAGTGATATCCTCCTTATGCTTCCTGAAAGAGAAATATTATTAGCCAATTAACCACTCTGCTTCATAAAAGAAGAAACTAAAAAAATAAGCCCTACAAGAAAACCTTCTTATCTGACAACCTCATGCAGCGTGCAGCTTTTTATACTTCCTAGACAGTTACTCAGCATGAGTCTAAGTCTGTTCTCAATTCCAGACTTGTCCACCATCAATGCTGGTTGTATACTATGGTTGGCTTTGGGCAAGCTGTGGATTATGCCCCAGGGATGATGGCTGGTGTATACTCAAGGAGGACCAAAAGCTTCTGTTCATGATATCTGGAAGGAGGGACTCCTTTCCCTGTACCAAATGATCTATCACTAACTCCTTTTAAGCACACCATGGAAGTTTTCCCCTCAAGCTACATTTTATCTAGGTTTCTAGCTGCAGAACATTACAAGTTCATAGATCTTAGGCTCAGCAAACCCAGTTGGCCCAATCTTCAACTTCCTCTTCATCACACAACGTAGATAAAGCAGTCTTTGTAGTTTACCAACATGAAAGTAGAAATAAAATCGTGATTAGGGATTTTGAGCTTTGTTTTTCTTACTTCAAAACTGTGCACCTAAATCATTATATACGGGTTTCAAAAACAGGAAAATAAAAAGAACAACCAACATAACACCAACTAACAAAACCCAGCCACATAAATAGACACTGAAATCCAAAATGTGACTGAATAGAAGTGGCCCTAGAAAATCCACAGTTTGGTTTGGGCTGAAATCCACACCAGTGAGAGCTACCTTTTAAGGGAATGGTTAATTTGCTCTGCTTGTTATATTTCATAGTTCCACGACACCAAGAGGAAGTATCAGACACTGACTCTTTGCTGTAAGACTATCCAGCAACACTTGTTTCCACAGGAGTCACAGCCAAGCTGCCTTGTGCTTGCAGAAGGCTGCCAAGGAGAGGCTGTGGCAGAGCAGGGAGCAGTGGGAAGCCCTCTCCCACAGCTATTATGGGACACTCAGCTTGGAGCTTGGGAAAGTGCCTCTGGAGCAGCCTGCCAGGTGTCCACTTCCCTGCACAACCCAGCACCTGCATGATTCTAGAAATACATGCAGCCAAGTCTTCTCCAAAGCCTCAGTACAAGCCCAAGGAGGACGAATACCTCCAAAACATTTCTGTATCTGACAGGCAACTGTCTCAATGCACAGAATTTTTATACCATCTTTAAAAAAACCACCTCTTTTTCCTCACAACCAAGAAGTTTCACTTTTCTGACAGGTTGTTCTGGGTGAGAACTGCCTCTGTTTGCAAAGTAATGACAAAGTAAATCATTGCAACACACAGGTGTTAAAAAAGAGGACAAATTTCTTACGATGCAATGTGAAAGTAAATACAAAGGTGCATCAGACTTTCTGAAACACTGTATTGTACAGTAAAAAAGAATCTACATTTTGTTTATGCTAGATTAAGCTATATTAGTAATAATGTTTACAGTATATAGAGCTTTTCATCTTCAAAGTGCTCTACAGACGTATTATTACACTACTTCTTAGCAGTCACATTTCTCCACTTAAAAGTATTCACCACCAAATCCAAATTCCTGATCGTTAATAAACAAAAGAAAAACAGGCACATTTTATTCTAAAACTACTGTTAATCATGCAGCTTTCATTCCCCAAAACAAGTGCCCATGTTCATAGCATGTGCTCCAGAGTAGGTTCCCATTTCTAATTTTGAAGAGATTCAAAACCAATTGTTGTCATATAGGTTTAAGTTCAAGTGTAGGACAGACCAGGGACAGCAGATAGAAAACACTGTCCAGAATTCCTGAGCTTTTTCTCATGTTCAGAACGGGAACTGAATTTCTGTTTCATCTCAGACACACATCTCTCTAAAATACACCCAAAAAATCAACTTCATATTTAATGACAACACACAACTTCACCAAATACAAATCTTTAGACATCACATAGTGGATTTCAGAACAATTTTAATGGCTGTGAATGGCATCTATTCTTTCCATCTACTCTGTCATCAAAGAAATTTTTTATTTTTTTTTTAATTTTCTTTTTTTTCAGGTAGTAATCACAAGCAAGTATACAAAATAACGTGTACTGATCAACATAAAATAAAGTCTATAAACTTTAAAAAAAAGGTTTAATCCCTAGAAAAAAACATTCAGGCCATTAAATTTATATACATGAAGTATGGATTTAAAGGAAAAAAACACTTGGGTGCAGTACTGAGTATTGCTGCAGGGTCTGATCTTGCAAACTCTTATACCTGCAAATAAATTCCGTGATGTAATTTGCCTCTGGTTTTCTCCAGGGTGCTTTGCAGTCAGCTTAAACCAAGTAAAGACAAAACCAGACTACTGTGGGTTTTTTTCCACCTAACTCTTTCACAATTTTATTAGTATTAGCTATTCTTCTATCTGCTAAATCTACTAAATCTTCTGAACACAGGCCAGTTGCCAACACAAATAGGTGAGAAATCTGTCCCATCAAGGACCTGGGGCCAAGATTTAGTGCCTAACAGGGAACAGGGTCCCTGATCAGAAAAAAGACATTAACCTTCAGATGAATCTGATCAAGACAGGATGAGGTAGGCCAGAGTCCTCTCTTCTGCCAGAACATTGATAGCTGGACATGGCACACTGCCTAAAACTTCATACCCTTGGTACTACCTGAGGCAGGCTGATCTTGTCCTGGAAACAGCTCTGAAGATTCATAATTCTAAAGCAGTAACAGCACAACCTGCTATTTAAGCAGATAACCAAAGAGTGATACCCCCCGTGGCCAGCGTGTTGTTACCACAGACAACTGTTCTCCAATAGAAGCCAAGATTTGATTTCACCCTTTTGTGGATCTTAAAGTTAATGACTGTATTATTAATTGCATGTGATTGGCTTGAACAGATGAACCAAAAGCTATTCATGAATCCTCCCTGTTCTGAACATATAAACTGTGTTCCAGAGGAAGCCATGTGCCTGGGCTTCTTTAACCACTGGGATGAGCCTGACAAGAGAGAAAGGCTGAGAGAACTGGAAAACAAACCCCGTGGTAAACACTGTCTGACAAGGCAGCAGCAGAGCAGAAGCTAAAGTGTCTTCAAAGCAGCTGTAGTGCCATGAAGGAGCAGGCTAAAAACTGATGCCACATTTGCACATCAACCTGAGCTTCTCCCCCAAAGTGGCCAGACAGAGCTGTATCCAAATGCACCAATGTCATTAATTACATCACTGAATTCTTCATGGTGAGAAAAGTCAGGTAAATTCTACCTAAAATGAAACACAGAGGCCGTGAGGGTGACAAGTCGGACTTCCAAGGCACTAGGAAATGTATACAGTCATCTTTAAAACACATCCCTCTTTCAAAAAAATGTGTCCTTTCAGCCTAACCCTTTGTGGTCTTTTCCTTGAGGATGTATCCATGAGCTTCATGAAATTCTTTCAGTGGTGTGACATATCTGAAAGGGAGGATTTTGTATTTTAAGTGTCAAGAATCTCTACAAAACAAAGTCTCTTCCAGCACAAAAATTCAATCAAGATGTGGAAAGGAGCTGTTCAGAATTTAACAGATGTGACTGGTTCCCCTTATTGTTCATCAGAACAACATAATCGTGGCTGCCAATACTATGATGCTGAAAGACTTTCAAATAAAGTCAATCAAACTCTTCACAGGTCTTCCTTTTTTCCCCTTGCAATAAGAAATAACTTCTGCAAAACTTCTTCCCTGAGAGGAAATGATTTGAACCCTGTAGCTCCCACAGCTGACAAGACTTTTATCTTCTACCAACAACATGGTTTCTAGGCAAGAGTCACTAAAAAAGTAGGAATATGTTGTATCACATAGGTACAAAACCTATGGGTTTGGTGAGAAACCCCCATCAGAGGAGACATGGTGGGAGACAAGGAGAGGGAAAGAAAAGCTCATAGCAGGTATCTTCAGCAGAACTTTAAAGAGATGGCATGAATGTGAAAAGGTGGTTTCTTCAAAGCTGATCTTGATATATGGCAGTAATAAATGTTCTTGTCTATAGTTTTTGAGGACTCCTGTTGGGATAGCTCAGTGGAGTTAAGAAGCAGATGTTGATGGTCATGATTCCTCTTTTCTTCTACCCTATCATCTAGAGGACACTTCAAAACAAAGTGAGTTCTAAGAGACATGTGTGGACTTGAACCAGCAAGCACTTCACATTATTCTCTGAACAAAGCAAGTTGTGCCAGAGTTCCATGGGTATTTGTCTTTTCACACAACAGACTCTTTAGGTTTGTAAGAACTTGGAACATAAGGAAATTCTGCAGCACAACAAATAGGTGGAAAGTCACCACAATGGAGTCTTCTGTATTTTCTCTTTTTAAATGCTGGCAAACAGACTGTAATTAAGTCAGCTGCTGAAAGGCTCTATTTCCAAATAAGTCTCAATCTCCTTCTGGTCTCACAAGCTCTGATGCAAAGAGGATACCACCAAAAAGATCAAGAGCAACCCATGATGGTGATCATCTGATGAGTGCCCCTCAGCTGTCTCTCAGCAGGCGCTGGTTGTGGTGCAAAGAACAGAAGACTGAATCCAAAATGGTTTATAACAAACTGCTCCTTTTACCTTACTCAAGAACACAGCATTGTAAGGGACCACCTGAATTACCCAGCTCACCATCTTCCAGCTTCTGGCATCACTGTAACAGGTGAGTGCAAAAAAAAGTAATCAGATCATCCCCTGTCTCAATATTTGGTCAATAGCAGATTTAATGTATAGAAAATATTTCAACAGGTAGACTGCTTCTTTCTGAAAAATGTAATTTTCTCTGGATTAGAGTCTCTCTTATCTGTTTGAAGTCTATGAAATACATCATGTTCTATATTACTATGCCCACAACACATACTCAAGACTGCACTGGACTTTTCCCCCCACCTCCTTTCAAGTAATAATCTTTATAATTTGCTGCACTTCTGATTTTTAATTTTTTTTTACTGCTATACTTTTAAAATAAATTAATGCCCAGGCCCTGCAGAGCTTTGCTGTGTAGTTTTGTTTATGAGCTGTCAGTTGTGCCTTTGTAGTCAACAGAAACACTCAGTGTGTAAGAAACACAACGTTTATCTAGTGCCTTCAATGGTGAATCAACTGCAGAGAGCTTTGCTCACTGAGCTATTTACACAAAGAATGTACAAGTAGCTTCTTTCAGGAATTGGCTCTCATCTCTCTGGACAAATTTCTGTAAAGCCTTATAAAAACTTTCCAAATAGAAATAAACCCACAAAAATGTTGGCAACTTAAAAAACTGTATTTTCTCTCTACCTTTGTCATATGATAATGAAACAAGAACAAAAGAACAAAGAGTATTATTGTGTAATAGGGTAACATGGAAAGTTTAAAAGACATTCTTATTCATATTTAACCATAAAATTACACTCACAATTATACTTCCAGTTATAATGAAAATAGAAAGCACTTCGATGTTCAACATATACCTATAAAGATTTTTTTTTTTCTTATAATGTAATGACAACTTTTGTTTTTCTTGGGACTGCTGGTGATAGTTTGGAGACTTTTGTCCTGAGACTTTTAGGGAATGCAAGGGTTAAAGATGTGTAAAACAGATTTTCTCACAGTTTAAAGAGAGCAAAACAACACATTTAGGAAACCAGACAGCTAAAAGGTCAAAACGTTACACTTCCAGGTCAAACTTCTGGTTGCAATTAAGTAAATTCCTCTAAACATTTCTAGGGAAATCATATTTCTTTCAGGTTTTATTTCAAATCCCTATTCTTTCTTGCTTATAATATAACCAAAACAATATTGCTCTCTTTAGAAACATTTAATAAAGAGGATTTTTTTTTTCCAAAGGAACCTGACAATTCATCTCAAAATAAAAATTAAATCCTTATTTTTTTCCTATCTCATTTAACATACAGTTGAATTTAAAAAGGCAGAAGAAGCTATATCTTAAAAAAAATAGATGCAAGTCTTTCTTTTCCCCTTGGAAATCATATTTCCCTTGTCATCCACGTTCATTTTCAGTATTTTCACAGTAGGGTTTGGTTTGAGTTCTCCAGGTGCACAGGGACAAGCAGCACAACAGGAATGCAGTTTATGTGGGTTTTACAATGCATGAGAGGTAGACCTGGTGAGCACCTAAGCAATGCAACCCACTATGCACATCAGCAAGTGATATAGGCCATCTTATGCTGGAAAAAAGAAATCCTAAAGCTGTATTCATACTACATGAAAAATTTAGTCAAACACAGAGGGTAAGACCAGATTCAGGCACCATCTGCAAATGCTTTTCTTCAGCAGAATTAAGATCTTCTGTTCAACTGCCCTCACTGCTGAATCTGTAGCATATTCCACAGTCTTGGAGCTACCTCACATGTATTGGTAAAGGTCAGAGAAGTAAGGAAAGTCATGTCTGTCATATTGATCAAATAATTTCTTGAGTATTTTAAACATTCCAACATAATTTGAGCATTAAATACAGGCCACAGGATTTATAAAATGCTTCTAGCAGAAATCCTACTTGCCATGTTCACAAAGGATGGGAGAAAATAACTTGAAGGCAAACTTATTCTTCAGAAAATTTCACGTGAAATAGTGAGCACTCAAAAAAAAAATAATTTTAAAAACCCAACCAAAAAACCCCAAACCTATCTGCCACTTATTCCAGCTGTGCCTTTGTGCTTAAATAGGTCCAAAGAAGCTGTACACTGGTATTCTATCCTCTGTATTCCAGCTTCCAAGTGACTACAG
>VYZX01016977.1:0-12783 GCA_013401335.1 Brachypteracias leptosomus | reverse complement strand
TTTCTTGAGTATTTTAAACATTCCAACATAATTTGAGCATTAAATACAGGCCACAGGATTTATAAAATGCTTCTAGCAGAAATCCTACTTGCCATGTTCACAAAGGATGGGAGAAAATAACTTGAAGGCAAACTTATTCTTCAGAAAATTTCACGTGAAATAGTGAGCACTCAAAAAAAAAATAATTTTAAAAACCCAACCAAAAAACCCCAAACCTATCTGCCACTTATTCCAGCTGTGCCTTTGTGCTTAAATAGGTCCAAAGAAGCTGTACACTGGTATTCTATCCTCTGTATTCCAGCTTCCAAGTGACTACAGAAGCTTTAAATAACCCCACCCCAGAAAGAGCACCTTCAACAGGAACAGATGCTACAAAGAAGAATCAGTCAGGCAAACACAAAATGGCAAGTGCTTAGGGACAGATTTTCAAAATCCATGTGGATTCCAAACCTGCTGAATTCCCACTTGGGACAAACAGATGTCAAGAGCTCTTCCAGAAGGTAGCTGTATGTTCCCTGGCCTACATGAAAGTCACTTTGATATTTTCAAGTGAATATGAAATGAGGAATTAAAGGTGGGGTTCATCTTGCCTAAATTGCAACATATGCATCAAACAAGTATCCTAAACTTCATTTGTAACTGATAAAGATTAATTGCCTATTAACTTCTAGCCAGCTTTGACAAACTGAAAGCAGAGACATCATTCCACTTTGTAAATGCACATGATTAATGGATACTGACTTTTTGCCTACTTATGTAATGAGAACTCCAAAGAGAAACTTTGAATTTCTATTACTAAATATATGTGGCTTTGCATAAACCAAAGTACTAACAAAAAAATTAGTATGCAAAAGTACTTGGATGCTATAGAAAGATCTTTATAGTTCATATAGGTGTGTAAGATGTGGCTGTCAACATTTGTGCATGCAAACAATTTTTTTTGCACACACACTTAAGAGTCATTTTCATAATTTTTCTTTTTATAAAATAAAAAGATTCATGTGGAAACAAGAGACAAACAAAAAGCTGGAATCAAGATGGAAGCAAGAGAAAGAATGAATTAAAGCAGATAGTAAGTAAAGGTTAGAGATCAAGGCTGTTTTCAAAACCAACACTGAATTCTGTCTTTTCACAAACACACACCAAATTAAACAACTCTCCTGTTTTAAACAAATGCTATTTCTTTCCAATACAATGCTAACCATATAAAACGCTTTAAGGGTATCTTTAAAATAAATACATTATTTCATTTCCTATCCAAGATCATCAATAACTTGACATGGGAGCTGCAACAGGGAAGAAATAGATTTCTCTATCTACTCTCCCATGTTCTTGTGGACTCAGCATAAGCTTTCACCATACCCACTATCCTTTGGCAAGAGTTCCACAGTTCTGCTCACCACCATGGTGCTTCTTGTTCTCAGACTGGAGAAGAATAAGAAGAAATGTTTTCATAGATCTCTGCTGCATTCCCCCCAATTAACTTATTTTTCAGGCTGAAGAGTCCTAGCACACTTAATGTCCCTCTATTTCAGCTGTTCCCTGCATTTCCTCATCCTGGATCATCTTTGTTGACCTTCTTGAGGTTTTTCCCAATTCTGTTGCCTTATAATCTAAGATGAGGAAAAAAAAAAATCAGTAGAGAGAAAGTACTTGAACAGTGCATAAGCACAAGGAGGTTTGTTTTTGTCAAATATCCTCTACCCTGAGAAAAGGACAACAAAATATTCAGATATGTAACCTTGATCTTCTAGAAGAAAAATGGTCTGGTGATAAAAAATGCATTTATTCCCCATTAGCTGGCTGTATATAATGAAAAAAAGCAATCTAAAGAAAATACAGGAAATATTAAGTACAAGATACTAATCAAGGCATTTTTCATTAGTTATTGCCTAAGTTACTGCATACTTCAGGGAGCTATGGGGCTCTGGTGTCACTGGAATAGGCTGCCCAGAGAGGCTGTGGAATCTCCTTCTCTGGAGACATTCAAAACCCGTCTGGACGCCTTCCTGNGAAATAAATCACTTTTCCCGCTACAGATTGTAACATGGAACATACCCTACAAAAATCTTACACAATTCATGTCCCTCAGTAATAGTGAACACTCCTAGAGCAAACTTGGGCAGTTTGAAAAGGGTGTTTTCCTTAAAAACATCATAATGTTCAAATTAACATGCAAGGCCAAAACAGTTGGGATTATTTATCATCGTGATTTATCATGTATTTTTGGTGTGCCTACAGGAGCCAAATAAATAGTTTCATAAGCAACAGAAATGTATCTTCTTATGAAATCATCACATGATCGCAATAAGCCTCATTTCCTTAGAAAACTAGGTTCAAAATATTAAAAAAATATACACAATCCCAGGGAAAGCAGATAAAATCAAGCTGGGAGCTCACTGTGCCATGTGACAGCATGCTCTCTAATTATTTTCACTGTAGAAGAGACTGAACAATAAAAAGATCTGAAATCAGAGCAAAAATGTCCCACCCTCAAGCCAAGCAAAACAACAAGAATGCTAAGGAAAGAATGGGAAAAGATCTGAAAACTACTTGTAAGATAAACTTTGTGAAGTTCTTCCTCAAGACAGGGAAGAAGGTCAATTTAGAAGATACCTTCTTCCTTCCTTCCATTTCTAACGTGGACATTTCTACAAGCCACATTTTCTTTCCAAAACCTCCTTTTTGTTTCCTCTGTGCCCATGTAAACTTTGCCTTCTTCCTTAATTTTCCAGCCCTCCCTTTGTCATTCTCCTGTATTTAATAACTTCACTCAGTCCTCTTTATAGCCTCTTGTTACCTAATTCTCATTGCTCTTAATCAAAACCAGCCACCTTCTGTGGAACGTGAAAAAACAGGCACTGCTTTTAGCTTAAGCCTACAGTAGGTGAGTGTTATGACACATGCTTGACATCATCACTAAAACCAGTGTCCTCCTGAGGAGTGCCAAGTGGTGCAAAGTGAAAACGTATGCTGCATATATATAAAACCATGAGTTCTAACTGGAAAGATTGTTTGTACAATGAAGGAGTGGTTTGGGATTTTTTTAATGAGGAAAATTCATTAATACATGGGCTTTGTTATTGGATGGCTTATATTCCTTGAACTTCAAATAATGCAAGTGAACCATACCTGATCAATGCCTCTCTTGCATGATTTTGGCCATGGAAGTGGGATGCAGGCAAAATTAAATCTTTGAGAATTGACCCCATTTTAATTTTCTCTTAAAAAAATAGAACAAGCTAAAAATCAAACACGTTTGGATATTAATTAAACACAGGAAACAGAGTTTATACCAAAGCCTATGTCCAAAGAGTAAATTAAAGCTTACTTTGGCAAATTGTTCATACTGGCCATTTGGGAGGGGTGGGGAAATTGTTCAGACAGAAGGAAGAATAGGAAGAACTTGCTTGTCTTGGCCACTTTCTCTCATTTTTCCATTCTTTCTTTCTTTCTTTCTTCTCCTGTGTGTAACACCCACAGATTTCCTAATGAGATGGTATGCGACCCACCACACACTGCTGTGTGGGTGTAACTTAAATGAAAAAGAAATGTAAATTAACAAGCAATATGTATGGATATTTAGATTACATGCCATGAAACTGAAAGGTGGTATTAAATAATACTAATATCGAGCATAATAGAGCATTAATACTAAAAATAAATTGTGATAGGTGAAAATTTTCCCTTCAAAATAGTGATGGTAACTAGCTTAACAGCATTCTTCTCTGCTCAACAGATTTAGACAGCAGGATGAGATCTACTCCAAGCTCAACTGTTTCTAAAGAAAATCCTAATACAACATGCTTTGATATTACAGGTCATCTAAAATATTACTAATACTGGTCTAATAATTCTGCTTCTAATAAATCTTGAACACATCCTGTGATGTGGAGAGCAAATTAATTAAATTTGATCTGAAAAGATGCGAGTTCAAATAGGGGTGGAATGCTGACCTGAGATACTTGTAGTTGTAAATAACCAGCTAATAAGCATCTTAATGTTCCTTCTATAGATACTCTCCTCCTTACAACAGTGGGGGTTTTAGAGCAGGGAAGCTCTAGACACAGACTTGCAAAAGAAATCACATTCAGTTCGAAGAGCTTAAAACCTTTTTATAACCTCCAAATGCCACAATAGCTGCAAGCTTAAACGTTTCACCAGCAGCACCTACATGATGTGTAGTCAGCCACATCCCAAGCTCCTGCATTTCTCTGTATGCTACAAACCAGTGTCCCAGCCAAGCACTGGCCAGTTATCTCCCACTTCATCTGTTTGTGAAAAAACACACACACACGTCTCTGTGCTCTACAAACAGAACCTGTGATCCTGCCGAGGAAGGCAAAAACCAGGAGATTTTGGAGTGGTAACTGCTAAAGATTATGGGACTTGTAGCTCACCTAAAAAGGGACAGTCCTCGAGAGGCAGGTCCCAGTTGCTCCAGTGAACACCCACCCATTCTGTTATTTCCTTCTCAGGTAAGAACAGACTTGAATATAACTTGAATAAACTTGATTCTTGGAGTGCAACAAAGCCCTTCTTTCTTACAAATTACAGCCCTGAGCAAAGCAGGCTGAGAGAAGAGGAAAGAGATGGATTTGGAAATGAAGCTTAACATGAATGTTCGTTACCACAGACTGTTTTTTTCTCTTATTTCTTCAGTGTTAATTAATAACAGTGAGATTAACTGCAGGAAACTGATGGAACAGTGACTCTGCCTCATCCAAAGTAAATATTCTTTAATCTAAAAATGTCATAGATCTTACTGATGACCTCCTCAAATGCATATCCTTAAGTTTTTAATTTTCAGGAAATAAGGGGAAGAGTCAATCAGAAGATCAGTTCCCAACCCTGAGACAGCATACCAGTAGCTTTACTGAAAAGTTCATGATGTAAAAGAAAATATAAGACCCTAAAATCTCCTGCGCACCCTCGAATTAGTGTTGCATTTATCTGCACATATAAAAATTATTATGTCTGGTAGTTTTATTGTACAAAATCATTGGTTTTAAAAACCTACTTTTTACCAAGGCAGGAAACTTTAAAAAATAAATAAGAAAAACTATCACTCAGTAAAAGAAAACCCAGAAAAACCTCAACAAATCTCAGAAATTCTGATCCCACCCTCTGTAATGTCCCTCTGCTTTCACTGTAAGAAAATTCTATTTGTTCACTCAAAACCAGAAAAGTGTAGGAATCTAAAACTTCATGTGTTTTATAAATCTTAGTAATATTTTAAAGCGATAAATGTAGTTACAACTTACAAAGAAAAAAAGGGTTTCAAAATCTTTTAGTGTCCTGAAGCACTTTTGCTAATGTGGTATTGTGTTCCTGTGGGTGGAAAAAACCCCTCCCATCATGCCCTAACAATCTGGCTCTCATATATGCCTAAAATTTTGCAATAATAAGCCAACCATACATTATTTAACCTGTGTTTTCTTTTTTAAAGCACTCATTAATATTGATAATAGCATTTAAAGCTGCGACCATCAACTAGAATTCTATTGGAATTTAGCTTTTCAAAACCTGAAAACATTTCGAGAGGCAAAGAATTTGTTCAGAATTAAAACTGTTAATATAATGCACATTGGATTCAAACATTTTAATCAGTATACTGACTGTGTATTGTAAGCATGTTATTACATTCATTGCAGAATTTGTATTTCAGTACATTTAAGGAAATGTGAGAAACCATGGCCAAGACAGGGTTTTACTATTTTAAGTTTATAACATGCTCTGTTTATAATATGCTCTTGACTGATAATTTTAAAAGTCATTATTTCCTAAAAGCTATTTTACAATAAGTTGTTGGATGTAACACCAACAGGTAAGCCTACCAACTCCAAAATCCACCACAGTAACCGCAACAGCTAGTGAAATTAAATTGAACAAAAACTGGCAAGCCATTTAGCTCCAAAGTTAATTCAAATTTAGGGCACAAGCTATAGGGATCATTATTTTTCAAATGGCATGTACTGAAATTGCATCTACTATGTCTTACCATCCTCATACACACACAAAGTTCCAATTGGGTAAATCCTCTCACTATTGTTCTATGCTGCACAGAAATTACTCCCAAGGTCATTGATGCTACTGCCAAACCCTCAGTAACACCAGTGAAATGGCAAGTGTCATTTATCACTTCACACAACTTAAGACTGAGCAGATTGTCAGAAAAGGAAGAAATAAAGGTATTCTTTCTAAATTAAAAACTTCTAAACTAAATGTTCAAGTGGAGACTTGCCAAACCAGCAAGATTTCCATCAGTTTTGGAGCACCCAGGATTATACTAATTATTCTTTTTAATTCTAACGATAGGCTCCCATACTAACAGTACAAGCATTAGGTTCATTTTTCAATCACATAGAAAATTAAAATCCACTTACTCTTTTTAGTAACAGAAGTAATTTCAGACCCAAACACCAGCTATTTCAGGCTTACTGGCTTCCCCAATGGCAAGTTTCTCATGGAAACAGTAAATACCAGCAGTTTCCACTATACTTGATCTTACTTTATTTCACACCAAGTTAAATAATTTATTTTACCAGTAAGAAACAAGGGACCAGATGATGCATGTTCTGTTGGTTTCCATTGACCACGCTGTTTAGGGGCTTCCAAGTAGTATTTGACTCTTGAAGCAACAACTTCTTCTAGCAGCTTGCAGAGCTCCTGAAAGAGTAACCATTGGCCTGTTGAGATCTAAATGTCCATGTGTGCCCAGACACACACAGTAAGAATCAATACAAAAATCATCCTCTCTTGCACATTACCTGCAGTTAAGTACTGCGGGATTACCTTAAGGTGAAGAAACATAATTCAGGAAACTAATGTGAACAAGAAGTGGGGAATTCAACAATTTTGCTATGGAACAAGAGAGGAAGTACATGGTGAAATTCTCACCCAGCAGATGAAAGAAGTTATATTGTAATACTTGAAATTTTGAACAGCAAATTAGTTTCATTTGTATACAAAGCAGGAAAAAAAATCCATGTTAAAAATGTATCATAACATCAGGTACTTAAGCAAAATATTCGTAAAAATCCCCCCAGTACTTGTCAACACACTATTTCTCAGCAAGAATCCTTACAAATCACAACAGATATTTTGGTTCAATTGAGTGTATTTTGGGGAAGAAGGCTCAGAGCTAATTAGGTCACAGCAACCTAATTTCTCTACTTAATTTTGATTTTCCTGCTCCTAAACATAACTGTTCATATCTTTCACACTTCCTTCAGGAAAGCACAATAAAAACCACAGATGACTCAAGAAGGATAAGCCCTTCAGCCAGAATAACCATAGAAAAAAATACTTGGAAAGCAAAAAAATTAATCTCTTGAATCTCAGAGTTAAGTTTTCAGATTAATACATGCACACATATTTGAGACTTTTCCCTCAGTATTCTCATTTTCCATTGTGCCTAACCACGTGCTCACAAAAATGAGACTTTGTGGCACACAAAAATATCATTTTACCTTTTTACAGTGTTTGGACAATAGACAAAATTATATTAGTACTATCTAAATGAAAATATCTTGGCTTGACATTTACTTTTGATTAATCTAGCAAGTATGCAGAGCAATAATTTTTTTTAACATATTGCTCTAAAAGAAAGCAAAGCACATACATTGGTCAACCACAAATGGCATTTTCTCCTTAGAGTAAGAAATACATTTGCCTTTCTGCTTGAAGAGCACAATTATAAAATCCTGTATTTACTTATTCTTCTGTTTAACTCATTAAAGTGATCCCATTACACATTCCTTCACAGGACTGTGCAGTCAGGTTCAAATGAAAATGTCTAGAAAGCAGCAGAAATGCATTTGATTCCTTCTGCAAGAGTATAGATTAGCATGCACTTCATTTACATGGCAAATAATTTAGTTGTTCTGCTTATGGAAATATTATTTAAATGGTTCTCCACAAAGAACTATATAGGCCTATATTTAAGAAAGCATAAACAAGAGCAAGCTTCTAGGGAATTGTTTTTATGTATTATCCACCACTCAAAAGAACTTGTAACTAAGACCTTCTAAATGCATATGGAGAGATCACAGCAATGACATGAATAGAAATCAAATTAATAAATGTTTCTTGAAGTACAAAGATAGAACTTTGACTTTGTTATTCCATGGGAAAAGAGACAGGACAGAAAGGGCAGGGAAATTTGAAGGGCACCAGGAGAGGAAAGCTCCCAAATGCATCAACCTGCATCTTGCAGCAATCCCAAGATGACTCTATATACAAGCCATTTGACAGCAGTGTGTCACAATGCCCAGCTGGACAACGTGCATGGCATCTTCTCACCCCAGCCTCATGCTTACGGGCACTTGTTCTGTTCCATGTGACCCACAATCCAAGAGGAGCTGGCAGCTGATGGGCACCTGCCTGACACCACATCACCAGGCTCCAAAAACAGCAGCTGCTCATTTTCCAGCCAGGGGAAGCAGGGGATCCACAGAAATTGTATTTTTGTGTTACAAGGGGTCTGAGAGACATCTGCTTTTCCCATAGACAACCCTTGTCCAGAATTGGGAAACAACAAAAATGTAGAAAACTGCCTGTGATGAATATGTAAAAACTCCCATAAAAAAAAAAAGTAGGTATAATTTGCCTATAATACCTTGCTGACCTTTTTCTTCCCACTTTAACAAAGACTGTGCATAGGACTTGGAGGAAGGGGATTGTAAAGCTATTGGAAAAACACTTCTCAATTGTCCAAAATCTGCAACCTTTGTGCTTCACTCCAAATGTATGGCCACAGAAATGTAATGAATGCTGCCCTGTCATGCCTCTTTATTAAATCAATCATGAGCTAATTTCCTGAAATTCATATCTTTTGTTTTGGCAGTCTTACAAAATACATTTTGAAAACACTTAAAAGTCAGATAACCAGGGTAGTAAAACCAGTTAGAAATAGAAGGGGTAATGAGTATTCATTTAGTCAGAAAAAAAGAAGCCTAAAAAGTCTTATCCTATTTTCTTCTTTCTTTGCTTAATAAAGCATAAAGCTGTGAACCACATGCAGTTAAATATTCTGCTTTCACTCCCGCAGGATATTAATTTATTGTTCCTTTTCATTTTATTTAGAAGCATTTGAGATGTCGAGGGATGCTCTGCAGTGACAAGTTAATGATGCCATTATTAGGAAAGCTATCTGCTGCAAATGACCGTAACGGAGACCTGCGGGAAAGTCCACAGGCAGCTGAAACATCCCCTGCCCTCGTTTTCAACAGGGAACTTCTCAAGTTCCCACACAGAGGGAAACAGGGGAAAACTCCCCCCAGTAACTCATCACAGGATTGTCAGAAATCACACAGCATCTGATGAAAGTTACGTTCAGAAGTGGGCTGCTTACTGACGCACTGATTTTCCAAAATTGCATCTGTTGTGAGGATTTACAAATGATACACTTAAAAATAAAGACTGGGAGTTTCTTCTCATAAGATACAACAGTTCCTCTAGAGTTTCTCATGCATATGATAATCATAATGAGCATTATCAGGTTTTCTTGCACTCCTTAAATACAACATCATTCACACTTTGAATGTGACAAAAACATCAATAAAAAGATGTTTCCCCAGCAATCTCTGCAAGAATGATACCTGTCACAATCTGGTTTATATTGCTCAGGATACTTTACAAACATTCATGACAAATATGTTTTTAAAATTAAAAGTTAAGTCAGGATAATCAAAGCAGCATGCACACATGCATGTATGCACACACAGAGTTTAAAAATTAAAAGGCAAATTGAAAGTGGTCACTAGTCACCCAAGAAGCACATATGGTTGACTTTGGGGTCCCACAGCAACCGTTGATGTTTAGGTATAACTAACAATATTCTCATAGCACTGAAGGATTCCAAACAGTTCAAGGCAATCCAACTTTTTCCCTGCAGCCACATGCTTTTGAAGTAGAAACGATATTTGTTGTACCTCTTTCTCATGATCTGAAAACCAGCTGGTGTCTTTACTGGAGCCTTGAGGCAAAATATGGACATCCACCAAAACAGCAAAGTTCCCACACTGAAAAAAAAAAAAAAAGAAGAAGAAAAAATGTTCATCTGTAGCTGCTAGGAAGCACATGTTGAGCAGATGAGGAGGTAAACAATCAGGTAACCATATACATCTGATTCAGGGATACAAGGGATACAGCAAGCAGAACATTAAACTTTATAATCTTGGAATATTTATAATCTTTATAAAGTATGGAATTACAAATTTACCATTGTTTGTGTAATTAACGAGAAACAAGAGCACCAGATCTATCTTGGAGAGCTCACTGAAAAGTTTAAACAATAACAAGTGCAAGTACAGGGAATTTTCTTCTGCTATATACAACTTTAAAATCCTAGTTCAAGCAAACTTTAACATATAAAAAAGTAGCTATTCCTTCAAACTCCCAGCATTCTGTTTTCTGAGAGTTTAGTATGATACTGATCTAGTACCATATTAATTTAGAACCATAATTTAGAACGTGAACTAGCTAAATCTATTAAGTCCTTAAAATCTCAGCCTCTTGGAAGTCTTTTCCTCTATCCAAGTCTCTTCCTCTCTCCAAGCTACCTAATGTAAAGAACAGCAAGTTTGAAGAATTTGTGTTAATTACCTAATATTCACTGACATCTCTCATGTAGCCAATACTATACTTGGAATGGTTAAATGCTAACAAGGTTAACCTGACCTAGTTAGAGACATCCCTGATTATCATAGAGGGGTTGGACTAGACGACCTTTGGAAGTCCCTTCCAACTCAAACCATTCTATGATTCTATTAATAAACACCATGGTTAGGATGATACAGGCTACATCCCAAGACACATCAACTATTTCTGAAACGCCTTGATCAGCTTTGAGGACAGGGTGACATATGAGGTTTAATTTTTTTTGGTTAATACATCAGTCATTACAAAGACCTTTTAAAATAAGGAAGAGTGAATGGCACAAACACATCTCCTTAGTTCTACTGTGCACTAACTCAAGGGAATGCTGGCTTTTTTCACATATAGAGGTAAGGTGCATTACAAGCCAGTATTTTCCTTTTCTTCTACTGTAGCACAGCCCCAGATCTCCCTTGGACATCCTTTAACTGAACAACTTGCAAGGCAAAAGCCAGTTTCATCAGCCTGTTCTGGCTGCCTGTGCAGCACTTGTGATGCAATCAACTCACTCTTTGAGAAGACTGGACATGTGTGGTCATGGCAATCGCACATCTGGAATGTCTGACGGAATAGAAACAACATCCCAGTTCCAGACAAATCTCAACTGGGTGTGTATGTGCACTAGACTGGTCTTGTTTCAAGTGGACGTTGCAGCACACGCTTCCTGTCCTACCACACTCTTCACATATTTGCTCTTCACTGCCAAACATCTGCAAACCCCACACCAGAATTCCAATTGCTAACGGAATTCGTTTGAGAAATAGTAGGATAGATATTTTTACACTAGAGTCATACATCACCTACAGTCTAAGAGGTACATCTATACGTCAGGCTTATGATATAGCAGAAGTACAGTCTGAGAGTGCTCTTCCCTGTACAGTTAGTACGGACAAAGAACAAGATTTAGCATCGATTTTATTCATTGTGACAGTGTATTTGGGAAATTAGAAATCTCTGGGTTTACAAAACACTCAGAGATGAAAATTATCCATGAACAGAAGTATTTAAATAATGATTTGAATATAATTCATGACCAATGTTGTATTGTAACTAGAATGCAAAACTTTGGCAAATGAGACAGGTATTGTGAAATCATTTTGAGAAACTTCTAAGTTACTTATAGGTATCAGTCACTGGAAGAGCAGAATGCTTTGATCTATTTTATCAAAAGGCTTCTCTTTCCTCCAGAGAACCAAGAATTACCAGATGGCTGCAACAGCAAACCTCTCTGAGCTTTAAATTGATGACAAAATATCTCTTAAAAATCTCTGGTGAATCATTAGTCAGCTCCAGCAAACTTTTGAGTTGACTACTGAACTTCAAAGCTCACAGACA
Organism: Brachypteracias leptosomus; assembly: GCA_013401335.1. Classification (NCBI taxonomy): domain Eukaryota; kingdom Metazoa; phylum Chordata; class Aves; order Coraciiformes; family Brachypteraciidae; genus Brachypteracias; species Brachypteracias leptosomus. The sequence goes on along the minus strand of VYZX01016977.1, from coordinate 789 downwards.
CTGCATATTATAAAGGGAAAGCCACTAAATTATTCATGGTTCAGCACTTACAATGAACAAGTACTTGATACATCAAGAAAATTCAAATTATCAAATGCTACATGTTAACCTGCATCATTTCCTATTGACTACAGAAACTTTATATAGAGATGCAGATGCAAAGTATAGACCTGTTTTTCAAGGAGAGAGAATGTTCGTAATTATTTTTTTTGACAGCAATATTTGTCTTATTTGCCAATCTTGAAACTGGAAAAAAGAAAACAACAAACCACATATTTGAGGCTGGACTCAATGATCTTAAAGGTCTTTTCCAGCCTTAACAATTCTATGATTCTATATTTGAAAGTATATAATGGAACAGTTCCAAATGATCTTAAAAACATTACAAACAGACTAAACATTTGTAGTACTTCAAAGAAAAACAAATATATATAAATAACATGTAAATCTTTGTAATAGACAGGCTTTCCCAATGGAAGATTTCTATCCCTCTGAGTTTTGGAGCAGTTTTCTCGTAGGCACCATACCTGGAAATATTTCAACATCTAAAAGCCAGCAGTTTTGCCAGGTTTTTTTTATTAGAATAGCTTTGGGACAGGACACAAAGAAATATAACTGGCATAGATAAAGAGGAGTATGGGGAGTAAGAGAATATAAGCACAGATTTCTCTGGGTCTCATTACCTCCCATTTTTCTTAAGTCCTGAATATAACATCAGCAGCAGCTCCCATGAGGGCTCCTTTGCCCTCTCAAATTACACAAGGCATTGTATCCCCCACACCTGTATTT